>VVHJ01020307.1:11539-28618 GCA_015107715.1 Tylochromis polylepis
TTAGGGTTATTTTTTCCCCCCCCCCCCCCCCCCCGTTCACAAAGGGGAGGCATTCAGAAGAACGTTAGCTTGGAGGGAGGGTGTCCTTCAAGCGAGAGGAGCTCAAACATTTTGTTTCAGACAAAGGATGACCTGAAGGCAAAGCCAGTTTCATACAGTCCAGGAATAAAAATATGAAGCGGGAAAAGAGCAGAACAGGTCGACGTTAAAAATGAGCTTGATAGCAAAGCGATCTTTGTTCATAAAACTTCATGAAATAACAAAGAGAAAATACATAAATAACTATTAGTGAGGTGCAGGATGATGCTGCTATTACAATAAAACTCCACTTAAGAAATGGGTTTGCAAATTTGAAGAGGAAAATTGTAGATATGTTGTTGTTTATGACAGAGTAATTGCTATCGCTGCCTTTCTTGACAAAGCTGACACACACACACACACACACACACACACACACACACACTGCTTGTAGTACTTGTTAAATCCCAGTCCCTGTTTAAACAGAAGTCTTTAAAGCATGCGCATTTGTAAATGTCTGCACTTGTGATTCTTCCTTTGCTTTTCCCTTTTTCTGTTGTGCTCTCTCCCTCTCTGAAGACTATTCAGAACAAACACCCATGCTATTTATACACTGACGCCGAATCAGCATGGTAACCACGCTTTGTTTACCCACATGAGACACACGGTTTGAGGCTCGTGTCCTCTTTTTTTTTTTCCTTCTCTAAACAAAAATCATAACTACTTAGTTCTCGCGCATTAACTTAGCTCAGTTTCCAGTAAGGACAGTGTTTCTCTTTCTCTGACCAAATGTCGCCAGTAAACTGAGAGAAGACCCTCATAATGAAGGTAGTATTTCTGTAAAAACCACGTCTCATAGCCTGGAAATGTTAAATGCAATTTTACACTACAATTCGTTTTCTCAGAAGGCTCTCATCAAGAGTCACTATGTCTAAAGCAATACCGAAAGAATCGCACTTCTCCTTTCCTACTCTGCATGCATATCATTCAGGGAAATAAGTTCCATTTTCAAGCCCCCTGCATCAAACGCTTAGGCAACCAATAGACTTGTTTTTACACCTTCTGTGCAAAGCACTTAATTCCCAACTACTGTAGTGGCACTCCACCATAACCTAAAGCAGGGTGCTGTTGCATCATTTATCGCCCAGGTGTGAATCCAACTTTATGGCTTTGTTGCAGAATGTTCGTTAAAAAGGAGTGAGTTAATGTTCCCCGGGCAAATAAAATGTGGTACAGTGCCTAATTTGATGCACAAGCACATAGAGAAACACTTAGTGCTCCCATCCAGTGCGCTCTCTTATTTTAAGTAACCCTCGAGGCTGTTACCACAGTGACAAAGACATGTCCCAAGGTCGCAGGGCCAAGCCGAGCCGAGCATTAACTTAAACCCCGAAACAACACATTGACTCAGCAACACAAAATCAGGTCAGCTGATCATGTGACAACCAAGAGCACCCCGCACCCCCCCACCCCCACCCCGGGGACAGAAAGTGATACTAAAGCATGCATGCTTTCATTTGCACTAACTTAACACAAAATTTAAGAAGCACATACACACAAGTACGCCGGCACATGAAAGAAGCAAAACACATGGTGTGTACATCCAGCTTGTAGAGTCGCGTATACACGCAGAAACCCACACAGCAGTGGGAGAAGGTACACAAAAAAAACAGCAACAGCATACACAGAGGCCAGGACAACAACTTTACCAAAGATGACTTATTTTGAGGGTCTCTTGATCTGAGTGTCTTTTAAAGAGGAAATGCATGCTTATCAGTGGTTGAAATGCATGAATCATCAGCTCATCATCTGCCTCAGAGCCCCTGATTTATGACTGTCCTGCTCTTTGCTCCGATATGCACTTCCTATAGATGAATAAAGTCACTTTTATCCCCAGTTAAAGCAGACCATGCCTCGAAGGTGCTTATTTTCAACAACCGCACATGCATTGTAATAATGTACGCGGCTATTAACATATATGGTTGAATATCGGCTGTGCAAGTCCGTTTCCCCAGTGTTGGATGTTATAAAAAAAAAATACTATGAGAAGAAAGAGTGACACATACATGTAGACACAAAAAGTATGGGAGTACTAGTCTGCCTACAATACAACAATCGGATTCAAAGCAGAGCAAATATATGAAACACATGTCCTCAGAAAATGGTCTCAAAACATGTCCAGATCTAGCTTCAATGCAAAATAAATAAATAAATAGACATTTTATTTCATCAGATTACATCTTTCCGAGCCCTTTGTTCAAATTTTATATTGGGATATAAGGATGTTTAAATGTCTCGACTCACTAAATCATCAAATGTTCCTTTTTGTTCAGTGAGGGGGGTAAACCCATTAGGGACAGAGCTTTCACTTGGATTCACCTTGCCTGTGTGTTTCTTGGAAATGGAGGTGTTCTAAATATTGAGAAAAGTTTACACATAAGCACAGGTTTGTAAATGCTCACACTTACGACTGCAAGATTTTCCTCCGACTCAGCAGCCTCGGATTCAGTTCTCCATCTGTTGCAAAGGGCACTCAATAATACTGGCAGCCCCAATGTGCGTGTCTGTGCGTGTGTGTGTCTCCACGTGCACCTGTGAAACTGTGCACTGCCCCTTTCAGCCTGTTTTTTTATTGGTCTCCTGCCTGGCGTCCCTCTGTCACACAGAGGCTGCGCACGTACGTGTAAGAGGGAGAAATTTTAGTGATATCTTTGCGAGCATTGATACGAGCTTCAACCTGAGCACCAGGTTAAAAGAAGCAGCGGGTTAAAGACCCGATGTTTCCAATCCAGGTGTGTTGGACATTTGCCTTTTCACGTGTACCTCGGTCAGGTAATGTTTAGAAAAGTTTGGCGCTGTGGTGCATATCTGAGAACAGCTCAAGGTTAAAGGTTCAGGTGACACGGTTTAGATTAGGGCTGTGGGTTAATATCAGATTGTGATCTAGCTGTGATGGTTAAGGTCAGGATGAGAGGCAAGATAAAAAAGCAGTGCACTGCGCACTGATGAATGCCCTCACAACGACAGAAGTAAATATATATGTATGAAGAGCAGAGCAGTACTGCTGCTGCTAAAGCAAGAGGATGCAAGAAAGCAGACTCTCTAGGCACTTTATAACATTCTTTCCCATAAAAGCTCTAAACCTGCACATTTCTGTCACATGTCACGTCAGTTTAACTCTGGTTTCTCACATGATGTGCTCCTCCCACCCTCACCTTGATACAATATGTGTTTAAATGTAATAAATCTCTCCTAGGAGGCTAGCAGGGAGCTCCATGTGTCCTTGTTTGCCTGCCTAAGCCGTCTTCATTTGTGTTGCCTTTGTACCTGATTTGAACTTTTTGCAAATGAAGAAACTTCACAAACTCTGGATCCAAAGGCATTATAAGGCAGATGGCCTTGGAAGCGAACTCTGCTGAAATTGAGTAGTACTTGGCTATTCTGCACAACATACACTCCTATAAACAAGCTGTTTTTCTAGTTTGAAATGTGCCAAAAGAGTAAGATTCCAAGGACTGAGGAAAGTGCAGCTTTGCAAAGGTGTTGGATTGCAGGCTGGTTCACTGGCTCCACACAACAAAACAGCAATAAGCTGGTCGTTTGACCACAGTATGGCCTGCATCCAACTGGCTGTATGTGAGAGGTGGAATTATGACTAAATGGCTAAATCCTGCAAAAGTAACATACCTGTGAAATATATCTCCTTATAAAAGTCTCAATTTAGTTTAAATTAGTGAAATTCATATTCTTACATGCAAAACCGATGACATATTTTTGCCTTTGCGCTGCTATTTGTTAAGTATTACGCAAGTAAAGCTAAATTAACTAAAAATGAAAAGAAACCAGTGACAGAGAGAGAAAGAAAGAAAACGAGACCCACACACAATGAGGCAGTAACAGGAACATGAACTCTTGGTTATGCAACTCACTTAGCAACCCTCAGCACTACAACTGCAGGTCAAAGTGTAGCACTCTAAAAAGCGTCCCAAATGTGCTTCTGTGTACCTGATGATCAGGCTTTTTCCTGCTGACAAACACAGATGCGTCTTCACTGCCATTCATGCAGTATTCATACACGCACCATATATATCTCAGTAATTGGTACAAAGTGGGCTAAATGCTCAGTTATGAGTCAAAGCAACACGTCAGATGTCAGAACCACTATTATTAAAATATACTGAGATTAGAATATTTAATTCCAGTGTTTCACTAAATAAACTGTTTCCACTCAGTTACGGATAGTTCAGTTTGTTTAAAGAGGAGGGGTTGTATGAGGTATTTATGTTTTTTAGCTGCCTGGAAACATGAATATTAATTTAACTCTACACTATAGTCAGAGCAGTGCCAACAAACAGCCGCTTCCAAAATGAAATCTACCTCTGCCTTGGGTCTTTGTGTAACATTGGTCACTTAAAGGGTTAATCTAGATTAAAATGAATGTGTTAAAACAACAAAGGCACATAGCAGTACACCAACAACTGTGACATAAAATTACTATTTTCATCCAGAGAGTCTTGCAGCTTTGAGGACATAATTTCTTTCTTTGTGTGCCGTTTTCACAAACAAACTTGTTGACACGTAATCAATTTAATTAATTTTACAAAAAAGTAATCTCAAGGCATTCAGTGTTTTAAGGTCAAGGCAAGAATATCGCTGGGCAGTGAAACCCAATGCTGTGACAAACACCTGTGAGCCAGCACTTGGCGACGGTGAGGAGGAAGGCAGATACCTCCAACAGAACCAGGCTCAGGGAGGACCAGGGATGTTCCACAAATAGTTAGGGGTGTTAGGGGTAGGAAAGGCAGGGAAATACATGTCAAATTGTTCTGAGATAATATTTGCTGGACTAAGAGTTTGTGTCCCTCTATGGTCTAAGACAGGGGTAGGCAACTCCAGGCCTCAAGAGCCGATGTCCTGCAGGTTTTAGATGCGTCTTTGATCCAACACAGCTGATTTAAATGGCTAAATTACCTCCTCAACATGCCTTGAAGTTCTCCAGAGGCCTGGTAATGAACTAATCATTTGATTCAGGTGTGTTGACCCAGGGTGACATCTAAAACCTGCAGGACACCGGCCCTTGAGGCCTGGAGTTTCCTACCCCTGGTCTAAGAGAATCAGACATGAGGGGGAAGAGCACAACCATTCATGTCAAGTTTATGGGCCCAAGCACTGATCCTGGGTCATACCAAATAAAAACATTAAATCAAATTTATAAATCTTGGTCAGACCATGTGTCAAAATGGAAGATTATCTGTGGTATAAAACCTCATATGTCACACTCAGACCCACCCATCGTTTGCAAACAAGGCGGTGACATCGGAAACGCTCATCAGGCTTCAAAACAGAACTTCGGAAACAAGCAGGTGACGTCGCCATAGCTACGTCCACCTCTTATATTGTCTATGGTGCCATCTCATTTAAAAATTTACCAATATACTTTATAAAGTTGATGTGAAAGCAGCAAACCTAGATGACAATCAAACAATGCTCTAACACTCTGTTCATAAGGTAGATTACCAACAGAGGTAAAATAACAATGAAAACACATCTGCACATATTTTTGTCAGCACTTTGAGACATCATTAGAAACTGGCTGCGTAGGGGGAAATGCTTCATAGGTTTAGGTTGAAAGCACTTACTCACTGTCTAACGTCTCTCCATTAGGCCTTTGCAGGAGGGGCCATTAATTGTCTCCTGATGTTGTTACACCACTTATAAAATAATAACAACTAATTAAAGCCATGACATGATAATATTAACAAAGAACTTTACTAGAAAGTCAGCCATCAAGGTTGTCTTTAGTATTTTACAAAAGGCTTTAAAAAGAAAAAGAAGCTATAAGCAAGTAGTAGCACACTTTGTATATCAGTGTTGATGTTGTCAGTTCCTAGGAAAGATTACCATCTGTGTCCTTGAACCAGAAAGTTTAAAGTAGACTAAAAAAGGTTTAATCAAATTCAACATCCTCCTTTTCTTACTTCCTGTCCTCCTCTCACCTCATCCCCCCCCCGATCTTCCTCTTTTTCTTCCTTCTTCTTTTTTTGTTTTTATATATTCTCTTCCTGTCTTCTGTTACAAGTATTCTCCAGGGTAACACATCACAACATAACAACATCACTATGACACAAGACAGAGATGTGAGCTGAAGGGTGGGGGGGCAGTAAAATTCAGAGCAGACACACAGTCCAAAGTGCATTTGCATAGAAGAAAACTGGGTGAAAGAGGGAAAAAAGAGAAAAAAAAACTGAACAAACAGTCTTCTCTACATGGCACACAGGTACAGCACATGAGTTCTGGAAAAGTGAAGAGCTAACATGTGCAAGTGAAGCTGACAGAGTTCACTAGCGTTGAACACTGGAGCGCAAGTTGCCACCTCAGGGAATTGCTCAGCATTGCTCAGTCGAGCCACGTTAGAACAGAGAGCCTGGAGATGCTGGAGACGCTGGAGTCGCAGGGAGCCCGGCTTTGATCGCCTCCCTAAGATCCGAATATGAGGATAAGGGGAATACGCTGGGAGGGGGACCTACAGGGAACACACATGCACCGAGAAAACCACTTCAAAGGTGTACACATGGGCACAGACACACACTGCATTACTTCAACTGCAATTTTTCCAAACATTCAAAAGACATACTGTACAGTAAGAACTACCCACGCATGCATAGTAATAATCTACTGCCACTGATTCCCTCCAAAGGTTTTCAACCACAAACAAGCACATGCGTTCTGGAAACGTGTGGAACGCTCGGATGTACTCAAACATAGAAGACGCAGATATGAACAAGAGCTCAAAACCAACTAACCAACCACTGAAAATTAAATCCAAAGCTGAGTTAAATATGAACGGGGACAGCAAACAGTATTAATGCTACAGGCGTGCTCTCGAGCAGTAATCTGACAGTCAGGTAGACAACACGTATAATGGCCGGATTATGGACCTTCTACCACAGGCGAGCAAAGCGGATCCAAACTGTTGCTGCTCAAGCAGGTTTCAAGAGACCTCATTCAACACCTTGACACAAACGTTTAGTCTCACTCGCCCCCACACTTTCAGTCCTGTCAGAATGTGCTGAATGACGCGTCAACCTCTACTCTTTTTCTTGTCTGTCATGCTTTTAGCTGTGCCAAGAGAGCCGTTTCTTTTTGAAGTTATAATTGCTTGTACACGCCACAGTTAAAGTTCACTGGTTGAGGACAGAAACTACGCTACGATCGGAGCAAATGTTGGGGTGGCATCTTCCAGAAAAGTGAAAAGCACTGTGAAAACAAGATGAATCCACTCAAACATACTTTTAGAGCTAAACCTCAAATTTCTCTTCATCTATCAGCTTTAAGGGCTATTTTTATTTGTTATTAATAAAATTGTATTTTCAAATATGCACTGAAGGAAGCATCTTTTCTCCAGCAGAAGACCAATGAAGGTCACATGAGGCAGTAACAGGGCTTTCACCCAGAAGCCTAGGGTTCAACTCCTGCATGGGACATTAATTTTCTATTTTCTCTTATTTCAGGAAATATCCTTCAAATAGAGTTCATCTGAAGAAATACGCACAAATTATGCGTTTTTGCAATAGGGTGCTAATAACAAGGCCCTGAAGATGCAATTTAAAATTGGTTCAGTGCTGAATTATAACTACCTTGATACCTGGATCAGTTCATCCCTTGGGTCGGTGCCTTTTTTATGCTTCAATCATTCATAGGTCAGTGTTAAGTGGCTTAACCGGCAAAAAAAAAAAAAAAACTTTGAAAGACCTTCTGAAAGCCTGAAAAACTGCTGCTCAAGACCACTTTTTAAAAAATTATATAAAAGGTCTGGCTCCTTGGAAACAAAATATAAGGAAATTAGGGGTGTCCCTTTGTACGGGAACTGAATTTATAAAAGACAAAGCTGCAGAAAATGACAAGGAAAATCAGTCTGGTGTAAGGCATCTTATGTATAGCTCCATCTAAAAAAAAAAAACCCACATACCATGGGATACTCGTGCAAAACAACATTACATACACTTTATTTGCATGTTTGTTTGAGAGTTAAATAGAAACTGGGTCAAACACAGCTGCTGACAAGAACAGCTATTGGCTGAGAGAAGGTTGAGGAGAAAAACATACATATCTTATTATGAAGGCCTGCAGGCAGTATTAAATCTTTTAATTTAACAACTGCTTTGTTCTTGGTTGAAACTATTTTGTATGCTGACTAAGTTTAAGTTGTTTTTGGGAGAAAAAAAAAAGATTCATCCTTAAAGAAACGCAATCTTACAAATGGCTGAAAATCTCCGTTTTTGCTTTGAACGTAAGGCAGACCTGACGTGCACACCAGAGGTGTGTGCACGTGGCCCGCCCTCAGGGTAGTGCTAACATTGTGCGGACACTGACTCAGTAGACGGAAAAAAAAAACCAACAACAAAAACAAAACACTGACAGTGTCATAGCAAAGTTTAAGCAAAGAAAACACATCAAAAATAATTGTGCACATATTAGGCGTTATCTGTTGTGCACCAAATACTTCACCATCTTTACCATCCTTCTTCTGACACTGTGATCAACTTTAAGAAGATAATAGTTATTATGGGGTTCACAGCGTGACCTTAGGAAGTCACTAGCATACGTCAGGAAGCACTACGCCTGTGGCAGGTTCCTGCTGGCAGCACAGGTGCTCATGCGCACACTTAACACACACACACACACACAGACATTTGGTCGGGACACTGCAGATACATCCTCCTAGCCTCACTGATAAGCCTAACCACACACAAAAAGATGCACACACATACAAAGTACAGGTGCTCACACTGCCCCACCAGCTGTCCCTGACCAAGTGACCAAGACAGAGGACAAAGGAACAGAGAGACTAAAAGAAAGAGAACTGAGCAGATGCCAACACTGACAGGTGTGTGTACTATATGTGTGTGTGAGAGATGTGTGTGCGTGCGTGCGTGACAGGTCATGGCTCACTTCCAACATGCTGCACTGCCCTTAACCCAAATAAGGTCCAGTTATCTTTGTTTAACCTTGACTGCAAGTGACGTGTGTATTTTTAGCATGCATTATGTGCGTCCGCACCTGCAAAATCATCAAAAACACAGGCCCGGGGAAAAGCCATTTTTAAAAAAATAAATAAATAAAAAAAACACAGTCCCTCCCTTAGGAGCTTAAATATGGAACTCGACATCAACAGTAATGTGACATTTCAAGTCAGCGCAGTTGCTTCTTGTGGCTTTATGTCACTGCTGAGTTATGTTTGTCTTGTGACACATCATAAAAGACTGCTCCCGCTCACTCCTACAACAGAGTGACAATCAACCAAGGTCAAAGGGTCAGAGTACCTAACCCTGTCAGGGCCACACCCTGCCTGCCGCCTCTTAGCATTCCATGGTGAGACAAGGCATCAATACTTGGATGTCCAGTGCTGCTCTCCAGGCTCCAAGGGCTTAGCTCAAACACGCATTAGTGTGAAATCTCGTCAGCCCTGCAGTTACACACTGGAGAAAACTGTAATAGTAGCAGGAAATTAATCAAATTTGAATACGTGAATTGTTCCGTTTTCTTTAGCTTTCTTAATCCGATGGAGAGTACCTTAAAGGACGCAAATGGACAAACATTTGGTTTAAAGTCCAACATGTTCCTGTAAATTAAATTGCATACTGATAGGTCCTCAATTCCTCTTTCACTGTGCACACGCTTATGGAACAGGAACTTATGGATCAAATACTTCCACAGATTGAGGACTAAATACAGCATTATGTTTTTTTAAAGAGGTGAGCTATCAAAACGTCCATTTGAAAATAGTGTATGGCCTTTTGCCATCAATTCATATATCACAAATACTTCACAGGCAAAAGAGGCATGTAGGAGCTTGTAGTCCAGCTACAGACAGCATTATATTGTGGTCTTGTAAAGTATAACAGTACAGTTGCTTGTGGCAGCTTGTTACACTGGGTGTTAGTCACAGGGATGGGCACCATGGGGCTACAAACTGCTACAAGGTCATGCTGAGATTACATAGTTGGAGGGGCCAAAAATTTAATGCGCACTCACTCAAACGCACACACCCCTTAGGGATTTGTAGTTAGCTGTTAATGGCCCCAGTTAAATAAAGAAGGAAGCGCTTTAGAAAATATACAAATGGTGACTTTTCTTATCACATCTCTGTTTTACATGTTTTTTTGTTTTTAAGTACAAAGGCATGGGCATGTTAGGATATCCTTAACATTTACAGTATTTCTGTACCTACTGTATTTAGCTGATGTATTTTGTCAGTACTTTTAAAGTGCATTAAAATCTCACAAAATAAAATGCAGTGAATCACTGCCGGCACTGCAGCCTGAAAGTTTAAATGAGGGCAAGTTTTAGTAGTGACTGCTTCTGCCTTTCTCTGGAGAAAAAAAAATGCATGCATTAGAAAAAATAAATACACACACACACACACACACACACACACACACACACACAGAGTTGTCTGGTGTCTCCTGAGCTGGTTCCCTGCAGTTCCTCTGGCTGACAGCAGATGTCAGTGTTGCAGCAGGTTTGCACTGATGTGTTTACCTGAGGTGTTCCTAATGTATGACTGGTATGAACGAATGATAAAGATATTTTACACATAGCACATCTATGAAGCTGAAAAAGGTCTTTGCTGTTTGTAAATGCTGCTGTTTAAGCTAAATTAATTATATTATTAATTATATTATTTTACATATTATGTTTTTTTATTTTACATTGTTAAATTTATTTTTAACTAAATTTTATTATTTTTAATTAAATTTTTTTTTTTACGATTTCACCTCAATTAAAATGATTTAGCAGTGTGAGAAACAATCAGGACTGAAGAAGCAGAGCTATTGGTGATTAGGCACAGTGATCATTAGCCTGATCTGATAAATCAGGTAATTTCCCACATCTGTGTCACTTCCTCTACGTGAACAAAAGAGAATGCTGAACAAGAAAAGAGGTCACACAGTGATCGTTATTTAATGAAAGCTGGGGAGAAAACCCTGCGGTAATTACCGGGTATCTGTAGCGCCGTAGATAAGGTGGAGCCGTATGAATAGCTGCGACGCATCAGGTTTTACACAAAGGTGTAGTCAGGGGTGAGAGTGGGATTTGGATAATAATTTCTATCGTAGGTGTTACATGAGCCATCGTGGCTACTTCCCAGCCATTAGCCAGTGTAAAGGTGGTGTTAAAGTGGAGTCTGGCAAGTGGTATAAAAGAAAATCAATTTAAATTCAAATTAATGACCCCGGCCAGTTCATCCTGTTACTCAGCAGCCACATCGAAGCACATCTGGGCAGTTGCTTTGAAACAGCGTTTAAATTAACATTTGTTTCAATAGTCAGCATGAAATAAATACTGCACATACAGAATATCCAGTTAAGATCAGATTTTTAAAAATTATTTGTTTGAAAGTGAGCTGACTCGGCCCAAAACAAAGGTTTTAAAAGCTTTTCCTTCTGGAAGAGAACTGATTCATCTTCAGGCTGTGATGTTTTTCTTTCTGCTTGTTGATCTCTTATCTGAAACATAACCCGCTCGGGGCAGGTTAGGTCTGTAACACATGCTACCATCAAAACACACCAGCCAGCAGTCCTGCTCTGCAATCCTGAGGTCACACTGACACAAACCTGCTGCTGTGGCTGCTCTGTGGCAACAGGGGGCGCTGAGATGCTGACAGACAGTTCCTTTGTAAGAGAGAGTGTGTGTGTGTTGGAAATGTGGGTCACACTGTGAAAGATGAAGGTTTCTGTGTGTGTGTGTGTGTGTGTGTGTGTGTGTGTGTTCTCCTGTAAGCCACACAGAGATCCTTTCAGTCGAGGCCAGGTTGTCTTTCAGGTAGAGGCTATTATGTAGCTGCAGTTATATCATCACACTGACCCCAGCCCTGTGTGTGTGTGTGCTACCTGTAAGCACCTGTAAACTCACACCTGTCTTCCTGCTGTTAGATAATAAACTCTGGTTGTTCCTGAGTTTCACCCTGTCGACCCAACTACACCGAGCCTTTATGCTAAAAACAAAACAAACACATGGGAAAATCACTTTTTTTTTAAAAAATTATCATGTACATGCAGCACAGAGAAGCTGAAGTTGCTGTGTAGTTCATTGACTGTATAAAAAGGATGGATGTAACCACAGTGGGATCACAGTGTTAGGTGGAGTGTTGTTATGAAGCCTCGATGAGTGATTTTTTGTTGTCGCCATCTTGGTGTTTTGTAACTGGATGTGAAGAGCGACTGGTGGCTCTGACTGTGACCAGTTGTTGGCTGATGAGGACACTCAGGATAATCCTTCCTGACTCTAATCTTCGTCATCTTCTTTCAGCTGCTCCCTTTAGGGGTTGCCACAGCGGCTCGTCTTCCTATCTCACCCTGTCTCTACCATGCTCCGTCACGCCAACCCTCTGCGTGTCATCCTTCACCACATCCACGAACCTCCTCTGTGGTCTTCCTCTTTTCCTCCTGCCTGGCAGCTCCATCTTCACCACCCTTTGTCCAGTATATCCACCATCCCTCCCCCTAACTTACAAAATCAGCTTAGTTTTATGAAATAAGACTTGAAATTGATTGAGCTTGTGACATCAGCAGGAAAGTGTTTGCAGAGAGAAAAGGAGCCGAGGTCTGTTTTCAGAACTTCTGAACAACTGGTTGTCTCTTTGCAGCCCACAGGAGCCCTCTACTGGCCATTTAAAAGAAAGCGGGTTTAAGGCACTTCAGGACTGGAAGCGACATCTGTCTTCTTTACTGTCTGTGCTCTGAAGGTGAAACCAGAGCTTGCATGTTTCGAGCCATCTTTCTAACAACATGGAGGTTAGCACTGTTGCCTCACAGCAAGCAAGTTCTGGGTTTGAATCCACCATCTAGCCAGGGCCTTTCTCTGTGGCGGTAACATGTTCTCCCCTCTTTTACGTCCTCTTCGGGTACCCTGGCTTTCTCCCATAGTTCAAAGACATGCAGTTTGTTGGGTTGGGTTGATTGGTGATTCTAAATTGACTGTAGGTGTGAAGTGGTTGTCTGTCTGTGTTAGCCCAGCGACAGACTGGTGACCTGTGCAGGGTGTGCCCCACCTCGCACCCTGTGGCAGCTGGGATAGGCCCTGAATTGGACAGGCGGAGGAAAATAGATAGATGGATCTTTCTGATAGCCAGCAGGGGGCGACAGCGATGCAAAAACAAGTCCAATTGTGTTGAAGTCTTTAGTAGTTTCTAGTAATTCTTCTAGAAAACAACATTTTTCTTGTAAACAAAACACAGTTGGAGCCACCCTTCAATTTTCGTCTCCGCTTTCAAAACAGCGATAAGCTCAGCTTGAGGCTTGACTGCCTGACCACTGATCTCACAGTGGCTACGCGTATCTTTGAAACACAGTTGATGTTTTAGTTGCAGGTGCTGCAGTGGTTAGTGGAGCCTGACCAAAGGGGGAATTTTAAAGCAGATACTGATATTTTTTTTTTTCTTCCAAATTATATGAAACGTAACCAAATACAAACTGAATAGGTGGTACCACTGGACCCAGAAGGGTCGTCAACCTCCCAACTGGAACTTGTTTTCATATTCCTGTTACCTTCCTCTCCAAACTTATTCCCAAATAATGGGTCTACCCCCCAACGGTGACTGACGACAGACATCAGCAAACACCGGCTCAGATCTCTCACTATGACACGCTGAAAACCTGCAACACATTCGCAGAAAGTGAAGCTGATGCCGTTTCGTGCTTCAGATAGAAAAAAAAACGATATAACCGATCTATAATGTTGGACGAGCGCGACAGAGAGACGTTTGTGTGTATTTTTTATTTTTTTTAGTGTACGATTGTGTGCAGATGGACGTGCGCCTTAAAATTACACTTGTGATTGGGGGGGGAGGTGTCGTGGTTTCATTTTCTCTTAGGCCACTTGTGGCTCATCTCGCTTCTGGTTTCAGAGGCCGATTCTTCTCTCTGATGCATTTCCCAGAAATCACCTCCTCTAGCGCACACACATTTACTTGAATGTCTTCTTTGCCGGGTCTGTTGTTCTTCGTGGACTTACCCGAACCCCTTAGTCGGCGTGATCACCGCGTACAGAAAAGCCAGTGACTAACAGACGACGCGTTTATTGTTGTTTTTGACCCCTATTTGATCCTGATATAATAAAGCGACTGCTGACGGTCAAACATCTGGAAAACCAGATGTGCAAAGGTTGCAATCTGTAAAACGGTCAATGTTATGACGGGGGGCAGCCTCTGGAACATCTGGCACAGCACACACCTCGTTGGTACGCTACTGCTGAGTTCAGATACGCGAGTTTATGGTCAGAATTATGACTATCGGGATGTTTTCTGCGGTTTAGGTGAGCCAGCAGCGAACAACGAAGACCATTAAAAGACTTATTTTACAGTCCACCCTTTGTCTTTAACATTCTCATCTCTTATTATTTATTTATTTATTTATTTATTTGTTTCTTGGGTCTTTTTTTTTCTTCCAAATTTCCCATGAAAACATGTTTTAATGTTCAGTATAACAGAGGCGGCCAAAATAATCTGGACTGTAATTTTACTTTACTACTTTGAGGTGCAGTAACAGAAGCTTCTGGTGCAGTGACGGTCCAGTGTCGAACTCCTGAAGTTGGCCTGACCGGTAAAACGATTTCTTAGTATGCTGTTTTTCTTTTACTGTAAAGAAATAGAAGTAAACATTCACATTTAATCCATCTGCCAACAAAAGAGGTGATGAACACCCTGGGAAATATTATAAAAATAATACACATTCAGGGTTTTTCCAGGCTCAAAATGGGGAAAAATTGCAACTACACATAAACGCCATATAAGCATGAGTGGCCCACATAATATAGGCAATGAGTCTTGGTGATTTTTCCTTTGGTGGAAGGACAAAATCTTCCCTTAACATGCAGGAAAAACCCTGAAATGGATGCACTTGTGCTTAGTAAATGTGTAATGGCACTACAAAAGCACAACACTGTCATATTTAGCGATATAATAATAACTGCATATATTTATTTTCCTCTTTATGCTACATACCTGTATAGTAATAATGGTCTTACCGCATACTTGACACCTCTGGTGTAAAACGTGCACTGTTCACACGCACACACACAGAGACAAAAACAGACAGCTGATCTCACTTTGATGTGTTAAACTTGTTTTCACACCTTGAAGACCACTTTCTGTTTCGGGTGGGCAGGTGTGTTTTTGCGTGGGTGGGTGAGAGTTGTAGTTTTTCCCCCTCGTTGCTGCAGGGGAAACGACAACATTTCGCATCAGTGGCGCCCGGCCCGAGGGGTCGAGACCGTGGCAAGGTCACGGGATGATTTACAGGAAGGAGAATGTGGCAGGAAAAGAAAAACAAGACAAACTCCAACATTAATTTAGATTTTTCGCTGAGCTTTCACAGAGTTGCGATGTTTGAAGTGTTTGCATTTCATGTGACTTTCCTTTCGAAATAAGATTTAGCATTTTAAAGACCAATCTTTTATCACTGCAGGTTTGTCTCCTCCTAACGTTCACGCGTTCCTACCAGATCCAGCAAGAAGAGATGTTTTCTTCTTTTATCTCAGTAACTGCTTGTGTTGTGACCCTTACAGGAAAAGTGAAATGTTGATCTTAGTGCAACACTCATGTCATGCTCGTAATTATAATCCTTTATGCAGTAATATAATTTTTTTTGCTATTTTCCCTGTATTTGAAGTCAGCGCTGAAATGAACCCGAGTGTTTGAAGTTACAGCACGATAAGATTAGATCAGTTGCTGACGTGTGCGACTCACCTGATAAAGTCGGCGTGCGTTTGCGTCTCCCTGTCATGTGTAAAGGTTTTTGAAACTCCTCAGTAACTTTTCATGTCAAATATTCCACACAGATCCTCGACTTTCTAAGAAAAGGTGAAAAAATCCAAACGGATTTAGTTGTTTTGTTTGTTTTTCGTTCCCCTTTCTTCAATCATCTTATGACCTGTCACGTTTATGAGGTGACATTTAAAGTGGCCTGGCCCTTAGTAGTATTTCAAATGGGAATAAAATAAATAAAACCTTCAGTTGCAGCAGTCAAACTATCCCAGATATTTTCATTCACTTTAACTGCATGAAATTCCAAATATTTCCGCGCTGTCGTATAAGTGTTTACATTTTCTCCTCTTTCAAAACAAGACATGAAAAAAAAAATCCTGATGTAAATAAGCGGTTGCAGGTGTTGGTATCCTGGTGAAGTCCTGGTGAATGTCCTTCAGGGGAAAAGCCAAAACCTCTCGTGTGCATCACCTGTCCATGCAGGAATGCCTGATGTTGGTGAAGGACCTGTAAACACAGCCGGGTGTGAATTCACATTCCTGCGGCACACCTGCAGGTCTTTTTTTTTTTTCTTTATCGGTGGGATTGTTGCAAAGGAAAACTCCCACAGTTTGTCGTTATGGAGGGAAAAAGTTACAAAGGTTTGGCGCTTATCTTGTCCCGACTCTGTTTGTTGTGGAAACAACGCTGAAACTCTCGCTCTCACGTTTCAACCGAGTGGAAGACGCAGAAATTTACCTGTGACCGTTTGCTTTCACTCCACAAGCAACGTCTCGTGGCACTCGGTTTTTTCGTTTTTGTTTTTAAAGCACATCAGTGCCTGTTACGACCCGTCTAGGGCCGGGCAATAACATGAGTTAGGCACTCGCCCCCCCCCCAAGACCCAAGCAGCGACAGCGGACCAAACTCGTTCTTTAGCGTGATTTATTTACAAAGTGGTGAAGAAGAAGGACAACAAAACGGGAGTGTCAACACTTCAGGGGGAGCCAAGGCCAAAATAATAAACAAAAACAAATCTAAACAAATCCCGCATCCCCTGACCTTACCAAAACAAAGTCCAAAAATAAAGACAGTCTGACCTCCTTGACTAATTCAGAAACAGGAGAAAACTGGTGATCAAAAGAAACGGCAGCTCACCCCTACAACTGTCAACACAGCACTGCAGCCAGCGGCTGCCACAGGTATACTGCTGGGTCATGAGGAGAAACGCGAGGACCTCTCTCGCCGCGGCGCTCCAGCCTCCTTTTAATGGGCGGGTCCTCCAGCTGGAAACCAGTCACGTCGGGGCTGTATAT
>VVHJ01020310.1:10174-24691 GCA_015107715.1 Tylochromis polylepis
CTCGCTTTCACCCTCCTTCCGACCCACGTAAACACGATCGCCATGCCAGACCCCATCGGCCCCCACTGAGTGCCAAACCCTCCAGCCCAAACTCCAAACCTAACATCTGTGATGGAGGCTTCAACACTTTGGCCATCCTCCGAAATGAGCTTTTTGTGTTCAAGGTAAATTAGGTCGTCACATCACAGCACTCTGGGATGACGACAGTGGCGATAAAGAGCTGTGATGATTTGACTATGTCCGTTTTTATAGGACCAGTGGTTCTGGAGGGTACGAGACAATTCGGTAGTTCCTGGCTATCCCATGCAGATAAGCTACTTCTGGAATGGCTTACCTCCCAAAATTGATGCCGTGTATGAAAACAGTGAAGGGAAATTTGTTTTTTTCAAAGGTAATAACAGCAACCACTCTTTGCGTGTGTATGTGTGGAGTTCAACTACTGATAGTTAAAAGTGCACCCCCTTTACATTAACTGGTCCTAAATGATCACTTGGCAGCATTAGGGCACCAAAAAGTCTAATGATGTTGCAGGAACAAAAAAATAATGTAGGTTTCTAAACATGATTGTAAATATGATGGTATATTTTGGTCAAGGTATCTAAAGAAAAAAACAAAATCATAAAGAGCAGGGGGGCCATAGTGTGATGCTGCAAAAACAACCCCCATTAAATTTCCCTCAGTTTTACCATTTTAGTACGAGGTTTCTATTTTTTTTTTAAAGAGATTGTTAGGTCATTGATTTAAATAAAAAAGAATTAAGAAAATGTAAGAAAATCGGAATCAGCCTCTTCACTCATCGCTACTGCTGGCTGTTTATTATGGCTTCAGTGGCTGACCTAATCGTATTATACTTTGCAATCAAAAGCAATACAAAAGGGCCAGAATGACCAGGATTACTGCACTTTAATGATGCATTAGTGTGAACTGAGCCTATTTAGAGGAAAAGCAAATTAGACGAAGTGACAGCTTTTGTGCACATGTGCCATTTCTTGTTTATTGGAGACACCAGAGGTGTGATTGATTGGTTGATCCAGACATGCCATAATTGAAGCTATTGCTCTAATATGACAATACATGTAAAAACAATGCTACGTTTAAAATAACATATGCTTTTTAAGGACGGAAACACATTAATATTTGTCAGGCTTTACTAAAGAAACATTGGTGTAAAAAACACTGAAGATTATACAACAAATCTTCTTTATCTTTAACTACAGTATATGTAGCGAGAAGATTGCCACTAAATGTTAAACTAAACAAATATTCCTACTGATAAAAAATTGACAAAATGTGCTTTTATTAAGTATCTCGGGGTAGACACCGGGTACATATGCGGGTACATACCTAATAATGTCTATGATTTTGACTATGGGAATATAACATGGGATAAACAAACACACCTGTATTTTTTTAGTCATTTATGAATTCTCGGGCATCCTGGAGCACACCTGGGTGAGAGTTAGTCCATGGGTGTGCTCCCATACAGAATGGGAAATTCAAAGACAGTAGTGAGGTTGCTCCTGTCTGCCTCTTTCTCACACACACACACACACACACACACACACACACACACGCGCATGCACAAAAGTCCAAATTTCCTCACAGTCACTAACAGCTGCCTATTTCCACATTTTAAAAATACAACCCAACTATTTTTTTCATGTTTTTAAGCTTTTAAATGTTAGTATCTATTTTCCTTCTGTGTTTGTAGCCAAGCTGTTTACCTCCAAGTTTTTATTAGCAGCGAGTCACAGACCAAGTTGGGCAGGAGAAACAATCTCACCCCAATTTCTGCAGAAATTCCATATTCTAGTTAATTAAAATAATATTTTATTGCATACCATCACTTCAAGAACACTGGAAAAGGCATGTCGTATTGTGCTGGTATGTATGTGTGTGTGTAAAGACCTGAAATTCAAAGAGCAGAGAAAATGTTTATTAGTCCAAGGATTAATCCAAGGTGAAAGCCAGTGAGTCCAAACCATAACGAAACTAAATCCAGGCAACACTGGGACACACATAGAGAAACAGACATGCAGGTGACAGGCGACACAACAGAGGACAAATGAAAACACATGACTATTTATACTAGGACCACACTGAGGGTTAACGTGGTAAAACTAAAGGCACTACATGAGTGACGGCAGACTATCAAAATAAAACAGGAAGTTACTCAAGAAACAGCAATAAGACCCTAATACGCTTAAACTTGACACAGAAGGACACAAAGGGGAAGGCTTTGAAAACAGAACAAGAGATTGTAGAAAAAAAACATAAGCAGAATACTAATGGGAACAAACAGGAACTGAAACAAAGGATTAAGGCTCAAGATGCTAAGGAATGTGAAAATCAAATATAATCAGTAAACAAACTAAGAATCAAATAGAACATCAAATAATGAACAAGAATTCAAAGTCTACAAAAACAAAACAAACTCATGGACTCTGGCACCAAGACCCTGCACAATGACAGGGCAAGGTTTACAGTAGTTATCTTTTTATTACTGTAACAGGCCGGGTGACTGTGAGGTTGTTTTGCTTTCTGTATGGTAGGAGAACGAGTGCAAGTCCAGAGGAGCCGTCCGTCCACCAGGCAGATTAACATGACATCTGTCACTCCGTGGGATCAGAGTGCCTCATGCTTTATTTATTCACTCGTAGGGACTTAACTGTGTTTATGTGTGTGTGTGTGTGTGTGTGTGTGTGTGCGTGTATTAGTGGGTTTGTGCATGTAAGTGTCGAGCTACTTACTGCACAGCAGCCCTTCTTTGCTCCGCCTGAGGCATTTATGATCAAACTGAATTAAATGCAACAATAGCTTCAATAAAACTCAACACAACAAGTCTCAATAGAGTTGCCTTCAGAGCATCAGCTTGCTGTTTATTGTATTATACTGTAGATAACACTGCATAGATTTTCCTGCTTCACACATATTCTTCAAACAAGGTGACATCTTCTGACCCTTGAAATTACATGAGCAGGAAAAAAAAAGCTTCAATGAAAAGAAAAAAACCCCCAATAGCACAGAAGACTTGAATGAGCTGAAAGCCCGTGGTGCTTGTTTTGAACTCATATTAGTTATTTTCTTTGTCCCAGTGCAATCTAACTTTGTGCGTGTGTTTTAGGAAACCGTTTCTGGGTCTTCAAGGACACAACTCTCCAGCCTTCATACCCTCAGGACATCTCGCTGTTCGGGAGTAGCATGCCCACACAGAGTATCGAGACAGCTGTCTGGTGGGAGGATGTCGCCAAAACCTACTTCTTCAAAGGAGACAGGTCTGTGCAGATTATTAGTCGTGCAAAGATTTGGGCAGAACTGAAACTGCTCAGAGTAAAAACACCATGCACCATGGGGACATTTGAAGGATAAAATGTCTTTCAACAAATTTTATTATAATAGAAACTTTTTTTTTCACCAATAAAATCACTCTTACATTGATTACATCACATCCACAGTGTGTCGTTTGTCCTGTCTCCCTTCCCTCACCCCAAGCCGGTCACAGTAGATGGCTATCCCTGCCTGAGCATGGTTCTGCTGGAGGGTTCTTTCTGTTAAAGGGAGTTTTTCCTTCCCGCTGTCGCCAAGTCCCAGCTCATAGGGGGTCATCTGATTGTAGGGATTTTCTCTCTATTATTGTAGGGTCTTTACCTTACAATATAAAGACTGTTGTTGTGAGTTGGCACTATATAAATAAAGTTAATAAAATTCAATTGAATTATGTTTTAATTTACCTTTATGTTACGCGGCAGATCCTAAAGACGAAACAAAGCATCTTTTGTGCTTTCCTCTTCATCCACTAAGATATAAGGGGAAGGTTTTTGGCTATACTTGGTTTGGACACCTTTTGCAGCAGTGATGGCCTCAAGTCTCCTGCAAATGTCCATCAAACTTGGCACATCTTTTGTTTTGAAAAGATCATCTCCCATCCATCTTGGCAGAACAGTTTAAGCTCAGTTAGGATAGTCATTGAGCTCCCATTTTCTGGTCTCTCCAGAGATGCTCTTTTGGGTCCAGAACTCTGGATGAGCCACTTCTTGACTTCTCCCAAACTCTCTTAGCTATTTTCTGGGAACAATGTTTATGGATGTTGACTTATTAAAATGTGAGCTTTTGCCCAAGCTGGACCATTTTGGAAAAGGTGTCCAGTCCCTGTTGCTGAAAAGCCTCCTGACAGCATCATGTTGTCACTGCTACGTTTGACTGTGCAGATGGGATTGCGGAGGTGGTGCTCAGTGGGTGGTTTCCAGGCCTAAAAACATTTAGAATCATGGTGATACACTTCAGTCTTCAGTCTGTAAAATGTTGCTTCTCTGGAGTTGTTAAGGTACCTTTTGGCAAACGCCTGGTGGCCCTCATGAAGAATCGTTTCATTTATAGTAACCACTTGGTTCTTTGTTAGCAGATTACTGAGTTTGAATGGTTGGCCAGATCAAGGAAGACTGCTGGCGGTTTGAGATTGTTTGATTTGGGAATGATGGAGTCTACTACCTTCTTTGGTCTTAAAAGCCTTGCATCTGGACTGTATCTTATCCTGTGTATGGATTCATGCAGATTATAATTGGGCACCTGCAGTTTGAATTGAATTAAATCCAGGGATTCATTCCAAGACAACCAAATATGAAAATCTGTTGTTTATATGAGTGTGTTGCAAGTCCTAAAGTTTGAGTTTATGCCAGAGTGACTCACATGTTAAGCTGTCAAGTTAAATCATATCCTAAGAGGTCATAGGACACTGTGGTGGGAGCTGACAAAATGCTTTGTCATGGTACTATCATCCCAAATCACAAGTTGCCACATTTTGACAAACAAGACATTTTGTCTCGAGCGTGATTTTATCTCCGTCTCTCTCCCTGCGTGTATGACAGGGAGGTGTTTGTTCTAATTCAAAGAAATGACACTTTGCAGTGAGATTTATGTGCGTGAGCACGAGTGTATGAGAAGCACATCAATCACAGCTACTCGTGAAACAGATCTATGTGGCAGATACACACAGAGCATGGATGATTGATTTACCACTGTGGTCATGTGAAATACTTGAAGTCTGTTGCTGATCGTTAAATAGTCAGATGGAAAAAAACGACATTTGATTGCAAGTTATAGATATGAGTTTGTGACAGTACGCAGAAATCCAGTGTAGTGTCAGATATTGGCTCTCATCATAACAGGCTATAATGTCTTTGTTTTCCTGAAGGTAAATGCTGAACTATAGTAATGATTGAACTACAATTATTGCCTTCTGGGCTTAGTACGACTTTTAAGCAGATCAACACGAAATGAAGGCCTGTTCTGTGTTGAACTGGATGACCTACTGAGCAGTAGATCTATTTTCAGTGTTGCAGACATGTTGGTGAGTCCTGATTATCTCAAGGTAAACACAGACTTTGTCTCAGACTTTGGTTTCTATATTGCATAATTTATATGTTACACAAACAAATAGAGCTATAGCATAAATTCAGGCAGGGCATGGTGTCAAGCTCAGCATGATCCTGTCTGTCAGCTGCTTTTGCAACCCACTGTTATCCCATCTTCTCCTTTTAATGCTGTGTCTGATTATTACGTCTTATCCACTGATCCACTGATGGCTGCTTGTATAGGTGCATGCTCCCTGCTCGTGTGTGAGGAGTGTTTCAAAACATCAGTCGCCATAAGTATTAATATTTCCAATTCGCTAAAACGTCAGTATTGAGGTTCTGTTCAGCAGTTCTTGACAAATCACTGCCACCCAATGCCTTTGTGAAGTCCCGATTAAGGGAGTTGTCGAGTAAAAGAACAAATTAGCGACAGTTTTTTATTATTTAAGTGTTTTTTGGTGTGTTTTGAGCACCTGATGATTGGCAAAGTACTAAACACTGAATCAGTCTCTTTGTATGATATTAATGCCAGTGATGTTCAAGGCTACAGGGTTGTTAAAATGACAAATACATCTATTGCTTCCATTTTAATGGATTAAGTGGTGGTAACACAAGTGCCTCATATTTCTTTGTGCACATGTGCTAACATTTTTAAATACTTGTAAGAACTACTGCACTAAATAAAAGGTGCCCCTAAACCTCTGTAGTGACTCTTTTGGTATATATTCCTGTCCTGTTGTAGATACTGGAGGTACAACGAGGATATGAGGACCATGGACCCGGGTTACCCAAAACCCATCACCATCTGGAAGGGCATCCCTGACTCACCACAAGGGGCTTTTGTGGACAAGGCCAATGGTATGTTTGCATTACTGACTGTTAAATCTGTATGAAATATTAATATGATACCAGACGCTCATAAAAGGTAATAAAAACAAACACAAAAACAGGAAGTTGATAAGTTTGTGTGGCAATATCCAGTTTGTTTTTGACTACTATATAGTACTATAAAGTAGTGCAACCAGCTGTGAAATACATTTAGAGTAAGTAAATGTGCTCTAAGTTGGCGGCTGGGGCAGCTGAATAAGACATGTTGATTCCAGCTGGAGACCTTTGATGCATCTCGCAATCCATTACTTTGTTTACCATCTGTCTCTACACTGTTAAACAAATACAAAATATCCCCCCCAAAAAGTCTTTAAAAGACTGCCTGTGTCCCTAAATCCCTCGACCCAGGTTTCACCTACTTTTACAAAGGAAAGGAGTACTGGAAATTCAACAACCAGCTGCTTCGCGTGGAGCCTAACTACCCAAGGTCCATTCTGAGGGACTTCATGGGCTGCGACAGCCTACCTGCTGACCCCGACTGGGACTGGAGCCCCACGGTGGTAGAAGAGCGCCACTATGACAACGGTGACGCAGACGTTGTTATCAAACTAGACAGCGCTGGAGGTACGGAGAAAGCGGTGGCCATTGCTATCCCCTGCGTTCTGGCGCTGTGCATGATGGTCCTTCTCTACACTGTTTTCCAGTTCAGGAGGAAGAGCACGCAGCGCCACATACTGTACTGCAAACGCTCCATGCAGGAGTGGGTCTGAGGGATTGTTGCTGCACTGTATAGAAAGGGTTGTAAAGCTCTGATAAAGGTCTAGTTATTGCTCAAAGCCCTAAGTACAGTAATTGGGAGCACTGTAAAGGGTACAGCACATGAGGTTTGCCATGTAGGCAGATTTCAGAACTGTTCAAACTCATAACATGCAAACTGCAAAGAAGTGAAATGATCAGCAGAACCCAACGGAGGACGGTGCTGGAGCCACACCTATGTCTAACTAATATGTATGTATCAGCTTTGACTTTTTCTGTATCTCGGAATGAACTCAATTAAGTGAGACAGAGTTAAGCTTGTGTAAGTGGGACCTTTGTCTATCCCCATCTCTGCACGCCACTTAAAAAGCCCCAAGCACTAACTGCAGTGGACAAATTAGATATAGGCTTCTACTTTGCTTTCATTTCTTAATTAAATTGCCCTGAGCTGTGCTTTCCTTAATTTAGGGTCCCCTGTAAAAGATTATTCATTGTGCTGCGGATTCACACACGAACCAAATATGACCTTTTTCTTCCAAAGAGGATTACTGCTTGATGTGTTGTTTTTGATGGGATTTTTTTTTTTCCCTCCGTGGATCAAACTTTGTGGACCATACTCTGATTTTCTTTTGCCATGTCTATTCATATCCACCCGTCTGCTCACTAATCTGTTGGGATAAGACGCAGCCGTTAGAGGTAGGAATTCAAGACTGTTGTGGAGTCTATCTTCAAAACAGGGGCCAAAAAAAAAAAAAAACCTCTCTGCAATATTCATGAGACTGCCTTAATCACACATTGCTTAAATTTCCCTTTGCTTTCTTTCTCCTTTTCTCTGGTCCAGAAAGTCGAAGTGCATTACCTGTTTTTGTTGTTGTTGTTTTTACAGAAGTTTCCATGAATGGTAAGTGGTAACATTCAAAAGGTCATTAGAAATACAAAAAAAAAAAAAAAAACATGAGTAAAATATAAATATGGAAAATAATTCATTTTAAAACCGTACATTGTACTGCATTTCTACTATTTTTTTTTTTTTTTTACAGTGTAGGTGTGAGGAATAAGAGGGGTGGTTACCCACATTACATACGTACTGTACTGTAGAATACTGAACAACCAACAACCTGCATCGTTTTTACCTGCCCAGTTTGGACAACAGTACTCCAAACAGCATTAATCCATATATTTGAAAAAGCTTTACAAATCCATGTTTTTTGGGGGGAGGGTTTGGTGCAAGGTTTGTAAGTTTACATAATATTTCATATCGAACAGGGCACAAAAGAGGAAAAATAACTTCATCCACCTGTTTTTTTTTTTTAATGAAACACATTTCTTAATAGAAACAAATAATCTCTGCATCTCTACTTACCACAAGCACAACACGTATTAGTGGCCAGTGCCGTTGCCCAGATTGCGCCATCAGCTCACTACTTTGTGCAACAAGGTTTTGATGCACAGCACTGCTGTAATAAAGAAAATATGTCTAAACATTCAGAGGAATTAAATAGCAGAAATAAAGACACTAACTTTTTTTTGGGGGGGGGGGGGATATTTGGAAAAACTCTTAACCAGGTTTGCCTGTGTTTTTAAAAAACAGGCTGTTTTATGCAATCTAACTCTTGACTAACCACTATACAAACACTATGTTACATTAACAATTTACTAATCCCAGTTTATAGAACTAATAAAAAAATGGAATTAACAGGAATATTGGAAAAACAAAAACAGCAAAATTTAATCTAAAATATTTCTCATATACAGTATAATATGTGTCGTTTCCTATATGCATAGTACATATATAAATCTTATGAATTTAGGGAAACAAAACAACATAAAAAGACAGGCTCTCTTTGAGATGGTGAGATGGAGCCAAACTGAGCAAAAGCTTTTCCGTCACCATATAATGTGTTATAAATGCAATACAGCCTGGATCCTAATTAATATGTTGATCTGCCACACATGTAACGACGTGGTCGTGTGGTGTATCATTTCTCAGAGTATGCCAGATGATCCATCAGCATTCATGATGTGACTTCAGTTCTTTTTACTACTCTTTTACTTGAAATGGTCCTCGGCACCAACTGTACAGGATATCTTACATAACCCTCCACTGATATTGCGGCATTGCCATTTTATAACATATCAGATAGGGAATTTTAGATTTAAAATGTTCTTATCTTTGAATGATCTACTGAAAGGTACTTGTATGGAGCTGTGATTGATGGGTTAAAACCTTTATTATACATAATTTGTAACAGATTACAAATTAAATCTTAAATAAGGGCAATGCATGCCGTGGTTAAACTAAGATGTCATTCTTTCATAGCTGTTGCCCATGGGTCATCCTCGTACCAGTCTTTCCCTCAGTATTTAAATGAAGTGGCTGATCAGACTTGCATTTTTTCTGCTCAAAGCATTGGCAGTCATGCTATATGATCCATGTAAAAATGGCTAGCTTCCTTCTCTGTCCTTGCTGTTCCAGTTTTCATGCAAAAGTCAACAATAATGAAAGAAAATATAAAGAAAGGAGCAGCTTTGCTTTCCTGAAGCAGTGCTAAATTGCTGTGCACATCAGTCCCTGTTGATCCATGATCAGGTTGAAGCAAAAGCCTTTTGCTCAGTGTCGTGTATGATGTCTTATCAGTTTGTGTGTTTGTGGTGAGGATCTGATGGCTCCAGAGCGTGTGAAGTGAGGCAGGTCAGTACTGTATTTATTGCCGTATTTATTCCTGTGTGCTCAGAACCTCAACTCTTGCATTGCATTGTACTGAGGGCAAGAAATTGTCAATAAAATGGTTTTGACATGCAATATTTTTTCTAGTCTAACAGCTACTAAGTAATCCTCGTCCTTCTGTTATTGCCTCAGCAACAAACCATTCATTTGGTGTAAATGGTTTTCCATCTTTGAGAGGGAGACCAAACGTTTAAAGGTTAAAAACTCTTCAGCGAACTTTGTCATGCATCAAGTGAACTACTGGACTTTTTTTAGATATGTGAAAAGCAGAAGGTCACAGTGCGTCAACATGTCCTTGGTTGTCCCCAGACTCCTGAGTGCTTTTTTTAAAGTCTGCCTTGACACATGCTGCTAAGCATTAGGGCTAATTTAGAGTGTCATTAAAGGAAGTGGATGGGGCTGATTAGACAGCAGTCATTACACCAGAGAGGCAAGAGACGAGGAGCATTCTGCAGTCACTGCAGTCTAGATGTGATAGTCAGATACAGTAAATGCGGTATATACTCCAAGGCACAGTGTATAAGAAGTAAACATTTGGCATAATATGTATATATAAGCCAGACTGTATACTGTTTCCTTCGGGCAGTTTTGTTTTTAATCCATCCATTTCATGGATAAAGAACATGCTGTGTGTTGTAAATAAAACAAGTGCATAATGAACGTGTCCTGTTATCACGCTCTCACACAAACATAACCCATCTCCCTATTAAAGCGACAGCATGCTAAGGCACTTTTAGATGCAGCATTAAAAGACAATTTATTTAAGAAACTAGGATTCATTTTTGCACAAGATACATTTAGCATGTCTGAAATGAACAGTGACAAAAGCAATCAAGAAGACTCAATGTTCCAAGCTTTGAGGCCTTGATTTTGAGAAGATTAAAAAAAAAATAATAAAAAAAAAAAATCGCATAGAAAATATTTATTTTATTTATATTGTAAGGCAACTATTATGAAATCACTGACAGTGGCACATACAGGATAAGGAAGCCTACTCAACAAGTAGCCTTTTGTGTGGGTCTCTCCACTTTCTTTCGGAGTTACAATAGAAAAGTGCAGAAAATGTTCTTGTTCAAATTTTCCAAATGTTAAAGTTAAATCTTAAAGGAGGTAGATGCTTATTTTCTCTGAGTTTTAAGTGTGGAATTACCTCGTTTGTATCCATTTCCTGATTTTAGGAAGTGGACTGACCTGAGCTGCTGTACTGGGTTATGGTCTCACCACTGGTAAAGTGTTAGACTAGGTGGACAACGAAGGTATGATTTTCATAATAAAACATCTCCGTCTCTGATATATGGAGCAGTTTACAGTTTACATCATAGCATTTGGGTCGTGTGGTGGTTAGCATCATCACTTCAGAGCAAGAATTGATGGTTCGAATAAAAGTTATTATAGTTGCGTATTTTCTAATTAATTTGTTTTTTATTATTTTAGTCTAGTTTTAGTTTAGTTTTCATTAGTTTCAGTCTTTAGTCATTTTAAGTATTATTGCATGGAGGCAAGATTTAGGAAAATCAGTACAGGTACCACAATAAAAAACACAACTTTTGAAAGCAGTCTCAATAAACATGTCCCTCAATACCTCATCAGGCAAGCTGTAATAATTTTATATTGTTCTTTTTTAAAAAAAAAATCATACTAACAGACATAAAAACTAAGGATATTTCCTCTATATTTTATTTTCTTTTAGCTAGAAGTTCACAAAATCATTTCAATTATTTTACATTATTACAAAAGTCTAGTTTTTATTTTTAGTTTAGTTAACTAAAATGTTTTTTCACATCTAGTTTGAGTTTTTGGTTTAGTTTTAGGTTATATGTTGCTTCTAAAGAAGCTGTCGGTGAATGGTAGTTGGTCTTATATGTAACTGCAGACCTGTTCAGTGTACTCTTCAACTCTCCCAGTGACAGGTTAGATAGGCTCCAGCCTATCACAACCCTAAGCTGAATAAGCAGAAGAAAATGGATGGCTGGATGGATTGTAGCATATACTCTAGCCTAATAAATACTGTGAATACCGTGCCATGTCTATAGACTGAGAAAAACAAAGGTTAAAAAGTTTTATTTATATAAAACCAAATTACAACGAGAGTCGCCTCAAGGTACTTTAGATTCTAAGGTAAAGACCCTACAATAATAGAGAGAAAACCCCAACAACCACAGGACCCCTGATGAGAAATCACTTGGCGACAGTGGGAAGGAAAAACTCAATTTTATGAGGAAGAAACCTCCAGCAGAACCAGACTCAGGTACGGGCAGCTGTCTGCCATGACCAATTGTGGGTGAGGGGAAGGAAGACAAGACAAAAACATGCTGTGGTAGAGAGAAAGAAATTAATCATAACTACTGATTAAATGCAGAGAGGGGTATAAACACACAGTGAGTAAAAAAAAAGGTGAGTAAAGAAGAAACACTCAGTGCATCATGGGAATCCCCCAGCACCCTAAGCCTATTGCAGTGTAACTAAGGAAGGATTCAGGGTCACCTAATCCAGACCTAACTACATGCTTTGTCGAAAGAAAAGTTTTAAGCCTAAACTTAAAAGTTGAGAGGGTGTCTGTTTCCTGAATCCAAACTGGGACCTGGTTCCACAGAAGAGGGGACAGAAAGCTGAAGGCTCTTCCTCCCATTCTACTTTTAAATACTCTACCAACCACAGGTAAACCTGCAGTGCTCTATTGGGATGATAGAGTACTGTGAGGTGTAAGATAAGATGGGGCCTGATTATTCAAGATCTTGTATGTGAGAAGAAGTTTTTTAAACTTGATTCTGGATTTAACAGGGAGCCAATGAAGCAAAGACAATATGGCCAATATCCTCTCTCTCCCTGTCACTACTCTCGCTGGATCAACTGAAAAATTTTCAGTGAGATTTTAAGGCAACCTGACAAGAATAAATTACAAAAGTCCAGCCTAGAATGCATGAACTAGTTTTTTGGCATCACTCTGAGTCAGGATGTTTCTAATTTTAGAGATACTGCACAAACAGAAGAAAGCAGCCCTAATTTAATATACATTATGCATTGAAGGACATATACTGGTAAAAAAATTACTCAAAGATTCTTCACATTGTTACCGGAGGCCAGGGTAATGCCATCCAGTAATGCTGTGTAAGAGTAAGCATTTGGTTAGATACCATATTTCTAAGATTTTTAGGGCAGAGTACAATAACCTCAGTTTTATCTAAATTTAGAAACAGGAAATTCGAGGTCATCCAGGTCTTTATGTTTTCAAAATATTCCTGCAATTTAACTGGTGTGCATCTTCTGGCTTCACTGACAGATAGACCTGGGTATCATCTGCATAGCAATGAAAAGCTATACTATGCCTTCTAATAATAAAGCGTAAGGGAAGCGTGTAGTGTAAACAGAATTGGTCCAAGGAACCCTGCAGAACTCCATATGTAATTAACCTCTGTGTGTGAAGAAGACTGACAAATGTGATTCAAACCACTGCAGTGCAAAACCTTTTAACATGGCTCAGTTATTGTCTCTTTTAAATCATGACCTTAGCAGCTGACATACAGAAATGAAAACACTTCACTGTAGTTTGCTTCAATAGATGACTGAAAGGTTTAACCTTTAACAACAATAACACTGATTTTTTTTTAATATAAAAAGTTCAAATTCCTGGTTAGAAATCCTCATTCAAGAATCCAGAAGTGATTTTCTTTCCCCAAAGTTTTAGCCAAAATTAAAAAAGTCATGTTTGTTTTTTTTCCATTTACACTATGTTAAATTTTATTTTTCTATATTTTACTATATTGCATTATTGCTACTTTTATTGTATTACTGTAAGGTGACCTTGAGGGTCTAAAAGGCGCCTATAAATAAAATGTATTATTATTATTATTACTGAAAGACCCAGCTCATATTTGTGTATGTTGACTGTTGGACCACTAATGGCTTTGACATTAGAAATTGTACTTATTTACTCTTATCAAACAGAGTTTAGAAGTGAGCTTAGAAAAATTTTACCTTTTCAAAGCAGATGAAGAACCTCTGAACTGTGAAACTCAGTGAAGCTTATACAAGAAGGAAAATAATTGCTGACCAAAATACATAAACTTTTCCTGAATGCTTGACATTTACAGAGAACAGTAATTCATGCCTTTGGTTCAGACAGCAATTACAACACACAAGCTACAAGACAGTACATTTCACACTTTTAACAACTACTTTCCTTGTTGAATACTTCAAATTATTATACTTGAGTTAAGCTATAGTATAAATATAAATATTATAGTAATATAATTACAATAATATAGTTAAATTATAGTTAGAAAAAATCCTGTTCTTCATTTAAACTGTATAGCAGTGTAATTAATGTTAACAGCTTAAATGTAGCATAGATCAGTGTTTCCCAACCTTTTGGAGCCACGGCACATATTTCACATGAGAAAAATCACACAGCACACCACCAAACAAAAATGTCACAAAAAGCATATTGATAATTTTTCCCCGCGCACCAGGCATAGTGGAATTGGCTCGGTTTGTCCCCAGTATACCTTTTTTGCTTTCTTCTGACCACTACTCATGCTAGGGCCTTCGTCTGGGTCGGAATTTTCTCCAGGACCCAGGTCAGACTGACTACTTTTTCTTTTCAAATATTTATCTATTGCTATTACACGCTGCGTTGTCTCACTCACAGCATGACTATTATGTAATTTCTTCTTCATCTTCTTCTGTTTTACTGGCAGTTGCCAACCCATTTAATTAGAGCAGGTAGTTGTACTGCCCTCTAGTGGAAGAGAATGTAATTGTTCAGCCCGTTACTCACGCCGGTCGCTTAGAGTACTAATCAGGTGGAACCAGATAATTTTCCACGGCACACCTATGTGCCACGGCACAGTGGTT
>VVHJ01020315.1:31806-48451 GCA_015107715.1 Tylochromis polylepis
AGGAGCACGTCACAGCCTGATACCTGCAGGCCTGACAGCAGGAGGTGTATCACTCCGCCTGTTTCCCACCTGGAGACAGCGTTTACACTGCAGTCTGCCTTTGGTGGCTTTTTGGCAGCAACTGTGACATTCAGCAGTGACACACACAACAAAACAACGACTACACTACACTCTAACAACACAACACAGCACACTAACGCCACACTCCAAACATGCTACACGTCACAAATCTCAAAACTCGCTCTCTCTCGCCGCCGTCACTCTTAAAACTTCACCCTCGTCTTGGGTTGACATATCATCTTGTTACTATGTCATCTTAAATTGGTCATGTGATTGGTTTACCATGACTACTTTTTTCTTTCTCAGCCAATCAGCAGCACTTGTGCAATTGTTTCGCCCCTCCCCAGCTCCCGGTAAGCTGAAGACAGCTTCAACCGTCTGTGTGTTGAAAAATAGTAACGCGTCTGCACTGCATCTTCTTCTTAGTAACGGTAACGGCGTTGTAACAATAGAAATAGTAATTAATTAGATTACTAGTTACTGAAAAAAGTAACAGCGTTACTAACGCCGTTACTTTTAACGCCGTTATTCCCATCACTGATCAGTAGTGGTGCCATATTTTTGCATATTTAAAGTGTTTGAAGTCAGTTCAGTGAACTAGTTATAGATGTTAGAACAAGTTGGGCTTTTATGTGGAAATGCTTAATGGGCTACTAAATGTTGACTGGAAATTGGTGAAGGAACACAAGGTGCTACTTCAGAAATTTAGCATCTAATACACAATATCTATTTGCAGTAATCAATATCCTGGAAAAAGGTACAAAGAAGCAGGCAAAAACTGAGAAACAAATTGACTACATTACAAAAAGAAAACCCAATAACAAAAATCCCTGAAATCAAACCAGTGGTTAGAAAGAACAGTGAAGAGAATTTTTCATTTGCAGGGAGAAATGCAACTGGGTCAGTCAAGGACAAGGAATCTCAATTTTTCTCTCTGTCTCAGCTTCTATACCACCCCTGCAGAAAGCAATCTGTTTGAGAAAGAAGCAAAAGAGAGAGAAAGATACAGTGTGGGAGAATAAGAAGGAAACACAGAGAGAAAAACAAGGAAAGGGAGTGAGCAAATTACTACTTGTGAATAAAATTTTGTACTAACAGCTTGATATCATCCAACATACCCAGATACACACAGTCACACACACTATCATTCACCCGGATACAGCCTGAAGGCTGACTTATTCTCCTCAGAGTGCTTCATGCACTCTCATAATGAGACACACACACACACACACACACTCTTGTAGACTCACTAAAGACACCTACAGCTAGCAAATACCAAGACCTTCAAAGTGATAGTTAGCACTTAGTCATTACTGAGAGATAGAAAGAAACAGGGAGAGAGGAATGGGATGAGATATACTGAAGGAGGTAAGCGTGTGTGTTTTTGATAGAGAAGGGGGGAAGAAGGATAAGATAAAAAAATACAGAGAAACATTCACAAAAAGAGAGAAAGACACAAAGGAGGAAAAAATCCAAAACCTGATTTCTCTTCTTTTTTTTTTGGTTTTCCTTTCATTATTTTATCTTCTCGTGCATCTTTTGTGTCATCCCATCACAGCGACAGAACAAATAACCAAAGAAAAGACACCCTACAGGTTGTTGAGGAGTAAACAGAAGGGAGGAGAGGGAAAAAAAAATCTCTTCCAATAGTAGCTATAACAACACCAGAAAAATATGCTTTTACTGTAACTGATATAGAGAGCAGTTGGTTGAGCTCTCGCTCTGCGTGTCCGTTGTTTATTAGAGTAAATGCAGAGCCGAATGGACAGGCAATATCAGTAAAAGGTTTGGATATAAAGAAAAGAAAAGAAAAGAAGAAAGACAGTGACCAAGCCTACCATCTTATATCACTCATTACGCTCTCTTTTTCTGAATACACACAGTACACAAACACAAAGTACACTGAATATTGCTTTAGTTTTACTGTGCAGAGAGCCAAAACTCAATGCTCCCTCTAGTGGTTCAAAACTTTACTTGCTGTTCATTTTCATGCATGAAGTGCCAGTTTCTCAGTGGGCCTAAACCTGCAAGAATGTGACAAGCCTACACTGAGATTATTGTCATCAACAAATAAACGGATCTACAATAAAATTTAGGCAAACTCGTTTTGGAATGATTATTTCCTGGCAAAGACTTATTTCCTCCTGTGGGCGTTATGTGTCGGGTCACTGACAGTAAGCAGAGTTGTGGAAGTTATTTTTTTTCCTTTCACATCTCAGCAGAAACTGAAACAAAGCCACATTAGGGCTTTGTGTGATGGATTATTTTCCATAACAAGTTGTTTATCATAATGTTCATGAGCGTAAAAAGCAAACAGCTTCATCTGCGAGTGAATGAATCGCTGTAGCGCTTAATTTGCTGACAGCAGGTATAGATATCTTGATTTAAACTAGCAATATAATGAAATCTTGAAAGAAGACAGCAGTTACACCCTTCAGTGTGGCTTTTTGTGGTGTGCGTTGTGTAGTTTGTACAGCAGAAGAGCTGTAAATTTTAAAAAGAACATAAATTCAACTGAAGTCAAGTTGCAATTCTCAAAGCATTAAAAATAATTAAACTATAATAATTAACAATTAAAATATGAGTGTTTGTTATTGAAAGCCCACTTTAGCTCGTTTTTTAGCTATAAGGAAAAAACTACATCAATAAACAAAATTTATACTTCAACAATATTTAACTACAATCATGATAATCAGGAGTTATTATTAGCTGTTGACAGTAATCATAACTGATTATCAACCACACACAGTTTAAATCTTAAAGGGCTGACATCATCTTCACAAACTGACAGGACCAAACACAGTCTCACTCAGAGCTTTAAAGGTGGCAGGCATAACAGTGATCATTTGCTCAAAAGTTTAAGTAAAATTGTAACGTTTCTGTGCAAAGGGGATTCGGCTTTTTGAGACTTTAACTACTCAAATCATCATCTGTCATTTATCACCCACAAATGCCAACTTACTCAAACCGCTTCTACCTGCCTGAAAGGAATTTAAGGGGATTTCACAGATTATGTGTAAAAGGACTTGACACTATGTGTGTATGTACAGCAAAAAGACTCACAAAACATACTGTTCTCCAAATGTCAAAAAAATTATAGTACTGGTAGAGTATTGCTTCTCTTTTATCAAAATGCCACATGAAATTTACGAGTTTCACCAGCTAACAGAAGGTATGAATTACAGATAGGTTCAATGTTTTTATCTAAAGACTGCCATCACAGCAGGCAGACCAACATGTTCTCGTCCTAGGGCATCAAATACTGCCTGTTTCTCAGAAGTGGCAGGCATCAAGCAAATCCCTGATGCAGTAACTGCAGCAACACTGGATGCAGAGGGCTAACTGCCTGCTTTTGAGGAGCAACAGCAATCTCATCATGAGTTAGGAGGGGTAGCGGTGACTTAAAGGAAACCGCATGGCCGTGTGCTTGCCCTACGCAGAGCTTAGAAACGTTTATGGTGAAAATTGAGGTTGGAATGCACAAAAAAACCCATCTTTGTAGTGAAGTCAAAGTGAGAAAAACAAAATTACCGCCATTGTCAGCACTGTGTTCTGCACTTCTGTTGTCATTTACTGACAGCTTTTGTGCTTACTGCGTTTTACTGCTGCCCTCACCTGCTGCTTTGTTAGGTGTAGGAAATGAAAGTACTCAGTCATATTAACAAGTTATGATGTTTAATTTTTTGGTTGTTTTTTTTGTTTTGTTTTTTTCCACATTAATCCCACATATTGAAGAACAATCATGATGCTCAAGGCTACCCAGTGTGTGTTCCAAATTATAATCAAAATCACACTGAACATTTACAAACTGCTATAGTACACTCTATTTTGACTCTGTGACAGGGCAATCAGACAAAAGACGGTTTGCTATTGATTCCAAATTACTGCCAGCAAGCTAAAAGATACCACCCCAGATGAACAAATAACAGGAGGTGCACATCCTGGACACAGATGGGAGTAAAGAGCGTGTAAATACACGGTGGAGCCAATTACACTGCAGACAATTGACTCTCATGTTTGCTCTTACAGCGTATGCCCGTGTGAAGTGTGTGCCTGCATGTGAGAGAGTGTCCTTGTGTTGGCTCTCCATCAGCTTGTAAATAAAGTGTTCAGACAAAGACAGGAAGCAGCGCACAGTAACACAGCAACAACCCGTCTCACACACACACACATGCGCGCGCACGCAAACACGGTAAGCAACAATGTTATGACAATAACTCTGAGTTTTACAGCCCACTGTAGCTGCACATCTGGATAGCATCAGGACACACAGGCGCAGATAAAGACGCACACACACATACGGACACACAAGCAGAGCGAGCGAGAAGCACAGAGATGATGTCGTAGAAGAGAGATGGCCAAAAAAAGACGCACACGCTGCCAAGAAAAAGGCAGAAACTGTGTTGCTGCTCTCTCCTGCTCTCGCCGTCTCCCTTCCTTCAACTCATTTTATCCCTCTTTCTATCTGCTTCCCCCCTTCGTTCTCCCTCTCTCTCTCCTTCCGTCTGTTCTCGTCTCTCCTCTAATCCTATACGACAGAGACACAGAACACAAATCTCCCTGTTGGCAGTGGAAGAACAGCATGTTTCAACTGAGAGAGTCAGAGAGAGAGGGAGCGAGAGAGAATGGAAAAGAGAGAATGGGAGAGAGAGAGACAGAGATTGACTGTTGAACACCAGTTGAGGTGATTTATGAGGCTGGAATCTGTGCTGGAACATATGTAGACACTCCTTGTCTTTTCCTTCGTTCTTTCTAGCTCTCACACACACACACACAGCTAAAACTCTTTAGCCAAACTGAGAGTGTCTGGCAAGTAGGAGGTTGTTAGCTGGTGTACAGTAGACAGATACACATTGTGCAGTCACACACTACATCTTCTGTAAGTTAACTTGGAGCCTCTGCGTATGAACCCCACACAAACACATACACACATGTGCGGAAGCATTGGAAGGCAGTTACATTGGGAATCTCAGGGGAGCCACATGTCTTAATCATTTGAGGTGCGATCCAAAAACCTTAGCTAGAAAAGCATCCAACCTTTCAGCATCCAAATTATCGTAATGAGAAAAATCAATCAAGACCGTGTTTTTGTTCCAAACGCACCTCAACTCCCTTGCAAAGTTGTTGGTAATTTATGATCGTGCTAATATTTTTTAATGATAAATTGAACAAAAAACATTAGATAAGCAGAGCTGTTGCTTCTGCTGTAGCAAATGAAATATCAGCATTGGAGACATAGAAATATAGATGTTTTATGTTTTTATCTTACACGATCCACATAAAATATATATATATATATATATATATATATATATATATATATATATATATTTATATTATCAGTGCTCAAGCAGTAAAGCAGTATACTGATCAGGTGATACTGGCATAATATAGATATGTTGGCATCAATGTTCACATTATTAGATATGACAGTATGTGAAAATATATGAGAAAAAAATGGCATATTACGGTATTTAAACATTGGATTAACTAGGAGACTGCACTATGATCATAAAAGTGCTTAAATGTTACATGTACATGTTGTAACATAGCCTGTAAGTGTAAACTGTCAATTTGATGGTTAAAATTGGGAGTCCATGGAAGAAAGTTGCACTTAGTGGGTCATCAAAGCTTAACAAGTTAGCAGGTATGTCAGTGTTGCTAGCCCAAGTTCACAAAAGGACTGCTCTGAGGTGACTGACAGTGATGAAGCAGAAATGCCGGCAAAACTAGACAAGGTACAGAGGAAAGTTGGCTGTGCTGTTTGAGTTCTCCTTTGCAGTAAAAAGGTAAAGGATTGTGGACTGGATTCAACTTTTCCCTGTTGCTATATGTTGCCTAGGAAGACTGGCCTTTTCCCAAATGATCAGGATGTTAGCTATTAACTCAGGGTAACATAGTGACACCTGATCAGCCTGTCACTTATGACCAATAAATCAGAATCAGAACCGTCTGGGATTTGGACTTTAACAACTCGATCAATGACTTCATTTCCAAGAATACCAGAAGAAAATTGGTGCTGTGAGTAGAACATTTTTCACCATGGCTCTGTTTAGATTATAGTGTGTGTTTGACTACTTTAGATGTATATATTGCACTGTACAAGGCAGGTATTGAGCGGATGTGCCTCAGGAGGTAAAGTGACTCCTCCACTAATCAGAAGTTCAGCAGTCACTGCCAGGTTTGACTGTGAAGTGATAGGTGCAACGCATTTAAAGTTTCAGAATAAAATGTGCTGCTTGAATGTGTGTTTGAATGAGTGAATGTGGACTGTAGTGTAAGAGCATTTTGAGTGCTCAGTAAGAGTAGAAAAATACTATATAATTTCCAGTCCATTTGCCAGTCCAATGTAACAGAATAGTCATGATTTAACATGGGAATATAACCAATGTAATTTCAAAGTAATGCATGCTTATATTTTTAAGTTGCCTAGTTTTATAGAGTGACCAGACAAAGTAGGTGGTAGCATGGGTAAGTTCTCACATGGTAAGTTTGTACCCAGGTCCCATGGTAATGATCCTCATAAGTACTAGCCCCCAAAGTATAATTCAGGCAGTCTAAGGAGCTTGGAAAGAAAAGCGTCTGGACTTCTTTAAGTTTCTTGAAGATATTTCACCTCTCATCCGAGAAGCTTCTTCAGTTCGAAATGAAGAAGCTTCTCGGATCATGTACGACATCACTTCAATTGGCATTTATCTCTCTACTTGGAATGAATGAACACCAGATATTTACGAACTAGCAAGAACAGATGGTAACATTTGGGCAAAACAATATCCACAAAAGCTGCATTAGCAAGACAAACAAACGTCTTTCCCACGACACATGAAGAAACTGCTCACAGGTGAGGCTGTAGAATAAATATACATACGATGATGACCACAGTTATTTAACAGAAATGAATATTCGACAAGTTGACTGAGCTAATATTTACGGTTTAATTTATCACGCTAAAAGGCCAAATTCCACCATTCATCTTTGTCATATCACTGAATAATAAATATGTTTAGATTTGGAGTTTCTGATTGCAAAGTTGAGAGTTAGTTACAATGAGCCTTTTGACCAACTGGTGGATCATCAGCTGCTCACCTTCTAAATGAAATGCTTCAATTTGATTATACTAAAGCAAAAAATCTAATATTTAATGGGTCCAGTTCTAATATATAAAACTTTTATACATACTTCATCACATACGGAACACTATCAACCACTTTGGAGGTAAAAAATGATAAAAGACAGGTATTTGAAGATGCTACTATATAGGCTTTAAGAAATGGTGACGGGCAGTTCAGTTCAACTAAATATCATCCTTCTTACAATAGACTGTGACCTTAGAGTGTAGGGAACTATAGGAAACTATAGGGAACTGAAGTGGGTATTTCATTTATGATGCTCAAAACTAGAACCCCATCTATTTATCAGCAAGCCAATATAATCAGCCAATAATTAGCTTTTTGCTAATCTATCAGTATCAGCCTTTATAAGAGCTGGGAGAGACACCCTTCAGTCATGTTATGAGCGTTAATGCTGCAAATTTGGTCCAACAGAGGACAACATGTGTTTGAAATGGAGCAGATTGGAGCAGAGTTGTGCAAAGGCTAAAGAAGTAAATCAGTGACTACATATAGCAATTTTAGGGAAATCAGTTTTTGGTCCTAAAAATCCTATATCAGTTGGGTTTTACTTAAAACCAATATTAATCAAGAATAATAAAATAATCAATAAAAAAATAACTGTTTGCTGCAGCAATTAAGTCATTTTATACTTATGATTAAAAAAACTAAAAAACAAATAGAGTGCAAATAAACAATAGAAAATGTAACCAGTGACACTTTTGCAAAAGAGTTGGTGGGGGCGGGGAAGCAGTTATGATCCCATAACGGAAACAGTGACAACACTGATAGGAAAATGAAGAAAATATAGCCACATATAGGACAACGTGGCCAGAAAAAGAAGAAAAAAATAAGAAATGACTGGCATTCATCTCAAAACTAAGAAGAGATTGAAAGAACAGATAAAAGAAAATGAAAGAGACTGAGATCACAAACAAACACATACTTTCAATATTTGTAAGAATGATTCTGTAATATGACTTTGTCTGTTTTACTTCCCTTTTGTTTCCTCCCTATCAGTTTCCTCCCAGGTTCCCATAGTAATCATTCAAACCTGATTGCTCTGATCCCTCCATTCTATTTGTCATTAAATACGACACACACACACGTCAGACACACATTACCACGCATGGGCACCCATACACACCAAGAGACAGAAACAAATGCCATTTAATCAAATTGTATAAATAAATAAAAGGTTTTTATTTCCCATAAGTCCATCTGGTCCCCTGCTTCTCATCACACACAGCCTTCATCCGCTGGTCAATAAAGCTCACACATATACACAAAAATACACACTCTCTAAATCAAAGGCACGGATGACCACACACATTGGCCGGTGAATCTAAATGTAGATGAGTTCAGTCTGCCAGAACGACTGGTGGCAAGAAGAAACCTTTATCAAGCAAATCTATTTGTTTTCTGTTATTTCGCTCACTGCAGTTGACCATCCTATCAATTGGTTTAACAAAATGTTATCGATCGTTATCGAATGTTATCGTATTTCTTCACTTTAATTTCACAGTACTCTACGATTTGATTCAAATGTGACTACAGTTCTGATCCAGAGCTTCCGTAATACACGACTGTCAAATGGCAGCGAATAAAAATAAAGCCAAACTGAGGGCACCGCATAAGTTCAGACCAGGAAGAAAAGATGTTCACACATTCATTTAGTCATTTGTATGTGACAAATTATACCTTTCAAGCCTCTATTAACTTCTGCCTTTTTTTTCTCTTCTTACATTCTGTAACATGGGTAAGCACAGAAAGGGATCATTTGAAATCTGATGCAACACAGAGAAGAGTGTGAAATTATGCTGAGGTCACCTGTTTTTTCACTTTGCTACCAGACTAAACCCATGCAGGTGGTTAACCAAAGCCAGACACTGTGTTTGAGCTGCTGTTTCTTTTTGTTCTTTTTTCAGCTCTGTTCCACAGTTAGATTACACGTACGGACTCTTTTACTGTGTATTTCCAGGTATTGAGAAGGTATAGGAAAACTCGGGAACTGTGTTTCTATCAAATTTCTACCAAAACAGCAAATATCAGTAGAAGTGCTGAAATACTAGATTAAAAAGGATCTGCATCACTTAAGAAGTTAATGGGTTTTTTTTAAAGCCTTGACGGTCAATGACAGAATAGTTCACCTGGCTACTGATCCAAAATAATTTACAAGTTACTGTAATGTGTTAAGTACAGAAAGAAAGTTTGAAGGCTTAAAACAAGAGGCAACTGGACTTCTTTAAGTCTGTGAAGACATTTCACCTCTCATTCAAGAGGCTTCTTCAGCCTCTCCAACCAACTGAATTGAACCAACGTGGATGAGAGATGAAATGTCTTCACAGACTTACAGCAGTTCAGTTGCCTCTTGTTTCAAGATCTCTAGACTACCATGACTTAGATGACAGAGAACCTCTATAGACATACTGAAAGAAGCGTTTGTTGTCACTGGTTGACTGTATTGCAAAAACTAATGAGAATTTAAATACATTGGGAAGTCAAGGAGGCTTGTGGACATTCATATCATGGGCAAAAAAATAACATCTGACCAATACTAAAGTGTTTCTTGTGAAAATAGAAAAGTGCAAAAAGGGGCAAATGTGTATGGAAGCTTGTTTACACCAATGGAAAAAAAAGAAAGGAAAATGCCAAGAATAGCTAAGTCAAACTTTCAAGTTATTTAAAAATGTAAAATATTTATTTACCGAATGAGTATCTCAAAAGTTTGAGTTACTTCTGACTAAGTTGAAATTTCAAGATACTAACCCAAAATTTCGACTTGGATGCCAAAAACAAAACTTTTTCAGTGGCGGAAAAAAACGTGTCTTCGATGAAAATCCCTTCATTAACCACCGTGTGAAAGTTTCATAAAAATGTGACCAATAATTGGTAGAGCCGGGCAATGACTCATCGGTTCATCAGTCAGATGAGCTAAAAACTAGAGTTCTGATGTTAGTAATGTGTGACTCCACGTACAGAACTTGAATGAACGATAGCCATACTCTGTTTTCAAAATGTGATCAGTCATACGCTGTCTATCCTACCGCTGTTTTCCTAAAAAGAAAGTTTGAGCATTTTGATAAATTAGAAAATGAGGACCCATTAACAGTACTCCAGCTACACTTTGTGGAGCCTTTATGTCTCACTTGTTATTAACACTGTGCAGCCCTGATAAGAACCTGTCACATCCTAAGGTTTGGAGATCCTTTTAAGGCCACTGTTCATCCTGATATCCCTGCTGATGGTTTTTGTTCACTAGTGCAAAGCTCAGCATCGCAAAGTTCACGGCTCTAGTTCCTAAATTATATGGAAGTACTATTCAGTGCATCCAGAGAAGATGAAACAGTGGTAGGGGAACTAAATTTTGACTCTTTCCTCAAAAGGTTTCCCGAGATAGTTAATACTGTAAAAACAGCTTTAATATCTAGTTTTATTACAAACCTTTATGGGACTAACCAAGAGAAATACAAGTTATGCCTAATACTGATCTCCAAATCAAAAATGAAAATAATGGCTCATTAAAGCAGAGCATTAATGAGTCTTAATAGGCTGTAACCTTTTACTACACATAAGAACCAGTGTGATCTGAAGCGAATATTAACATTTTAGCCAGTTAGCACAGCACTGGGTTTTCTCTGTTTCTTTTTTATGCTTTTGTTGTCGGCGGGAAGGAGGGGCGGGTGAGCTTGAATGGTTTGATTAATTCTGATGGGAGATATTGAAAAGTTCTCTCAATCTGTATTTCCTAAACACATATCTAGGCAAGCAAGCAAACACACACACACACACACACTACGCCCGCTACACACACCAACTCCACCCCCCGCTCTTGTCTCTGAATGAATCGTTCCTTGTCTCTGAACTGATGGAGCGATAAAGTTGGTTTAAACAGCCGTAGACACACCGGCACACACTGTCGAGGCAGGAACATGTGTTTTACATCAAGAGCTCCCAGCTATACAAGAGCTAATGTTACCGTCTGTATGCGTGCGCGCGTGTGTGTGTCAGAACAAGAGTGCAACATGTCTTTGCAATCTCCTATCAGCTTTTAATCTCCCTTCAGCAGAGAAGGGGCGACTGAGTGAGGGAGAGAGAGAGAAAGCACTCAGTGAGAGAAAGTGATAACCACTCAGTGAATGGCGCGGGGGAGGGGCCTGAAGTTATCCCCTATCTTTCCTTCCTCCCATTACTCACTTTGTTTCGCACGGCTTCTTTACTTTTCCCTGCCTCTGGGGGAAAGGGAGCGTGCGAGCATAAGTTGCCCGCTCTGGTTTAGATGCGTGTGTGTGTGTGTAGGTGTGTGTACGCGTGATTTAATTTCTATTGTCTGAATACTGTGAGAGATGATGATATTCATTTTATCTTGTTGGGTTATTTAGGGGGCCTGCGTTGCAGGCAGCAATGTCAACATTCATTCCTCACTTGGAGCTTACGAGGGCCTCAACAGTTATTATTTAGCTTGGAATGGTTGACTTGCTGAGTTTGTTCAGGCCAGCCACAGTATTGCTGCTGTCCAATTTGCAAAGTGGTAGACTTTGTGAAGTTTGTGTTTGTTTAATACTTGTCTTGACGAGTCGTCTACTCGAGGAGACAGCGAGTGGATGAAAACATGGAAGTCAGGCGTGTAATGCCCTCTCCTCGGCCCATGAACTCACTGTACTAGTTTAGCTAAATAGAAAGACTGGATCGTCAACAAAACCTGATCGTTCCTTGTCTAATAACCATCTGCGCAATTTTTAAACAGCCGCACTAAAAACACAACTACAGAGTGAGCGAAAGAGTAACCTGCAGCTTAAACGTTATAACATTAACACTTTAAAAAGAGATTAAGAACTCTCCAATAAGACTGACTCACTGAGAAATTAAACTCCAAACTAGATCACAACTTATTGCCAAGGTGAGAGATTGTGATGTTTACCCAATTATGGAGCAGCTACAGCATGGTTTTCAGCTTAAATGTGAAAGGCAAAAAACGCTAATGGGGCGCACTAATATTTCAATAGATTGGAGATGCTATACAGGGGCCTGTCCTCTGGCTGTTTCAGGAGAAAACAGGGTAAATAATACCCTAGCAGTTTCTTCTTTAATTGTATTTAGAAAGTACACTATATTACAAAATGTATTCACTGCCCTCACACGTGTAAGTGTACTTGAGCGATATCCCATTCCTAATCCATAGAGTTTAATATGATGTCAGGTTTCTGCTCACTGTCTCTGCTCTAATTTGTCCCAAAGGTCAGGACAATGTGCAGGCCAGTCAAGTTCTTCTACACCAAAATTGCTCATGTCTTTATGGACCTTGCTTTGTACACTGGTGCCTAGTCATGTTGGAACAGGAAGGGACCATCACTAAACTGTTCCCACAAAGTTGGGAGCAAAATTGAAATTGTCCAAAATGTCTTGGTACGCTGACACATTAGGAGTTCCTTTTACAGGAACTAAGAGGCCGAATCCAACTCCTGAAAACAACCCCACGCCTTAATCCCCCCCAGACCAAACTTCACACTTGGCACAATGCAGTCAGACATGTACTATTCTCCTGGCAACCACCAAACCCAGTCTCATCCATTGGACTGCCAGATGGAGAAACGTGGGTTACTTCGACAGACAGGTTGGAGGAGCCAGGAATCAAACCACTGACCTTCTGCTCTACCTCCTGAGCCACAGCCTCCCCTGGTAAAAATAAATAAATAACAAATAATAATAATAATAATAATAATACTCACAATTATCTTTTAATTGAGTGAATTTACATGAAATGGGCATTACAACCATGAGAAATTTGTTTTGTTTCAACTGGTTAACTCAGCTAATGCCTAAACAACATACAGGGAACATTTAATGTCACACCCATGCATTTAATGACAGCCACAAGTCATTGCTTTCATTCCTGGAAATGTTCACACTATATGATGCATTGCAGACGGAAGCTCTCGCATTGCAAGTTTTCAGGTTGAAGAGTTTTAAAAGAGCCATATAAGACACCGAATTACAGCACACTTAGTCTAACGCGGCACAAAATATAGACAACAGGCCACACACACTGCTGGCAGGGAAGGAAAGCGATTGCAATCTCGAGCTTAAGTGTGGCTTGATAGATAGCAGGTGAACGCGGCGAAATAAGCAGACAGGATACCTGCTCGCGTTGCAACACATCCTGTGGCCATCAATGTGTGAATAAAGTCATAACAATTTTTGCTCTTATTATCGCATCCGCAGGTCTCCCATTATAGAAAAGCAAAGTGCTTTCGTAGTCTTACATTTCTACAAATTTCCCTAAAAGACCCCCATGAATATTAAATGCTATGTGGGGGGGGGGTTTTGTTTGTTTTTTGTTGGGGTTTTTTGTCAGGAAAGCAACATGACAACCCGTGTAAATCTACTAGACTTGTAAATGAGCCCACCACAAAAATAGCTTCAAACATCATGTAGTGTAAGGTCAGCAGAAGAAAACTCCTCCGCAAGATTTCAACATTATGCATCACAACAGTATTCAGCGTTGGAGGCTCTGGGGGCAGATGTGATTTACTGCTTACTGTTGCTTACTGCAGAAACACAGATTTTGAACACAGGCCAAGTCTGTGTGCATGTGTGTGTCTGCGTGCACACTTTCAGACCTTATTAGGTTGTTCTTGTGGTGATGCTTAACCCCACTCAGAGTTTGGCAGCTGCTCCCCTTTCTCTCTCTGTCTGCCTTTATTTTTTTTCCCTCATTCTCCCTGTGTCTTCTCTCTCCTCCTCATATTTTTTTTTTATTATTATTTTTGCCTCTCACTGCTCTTCCTCTCTCTCTCTCTCTCTCGCTCTCTGGCTCTTACTCTCGTGTCCCTTGGTGTTCAATTTCTTTTTCTGCTGCTCACTCAGTGGTCCTGATGTAATGAAACGTTCCTTTCCTGGTTAATCTGAAAATAGCGGGTTTTACGTAATACTAATCATTTACAAATGTTTGCAAGGTGTGTGGGAGTGTGCATGTTTCTGGGACGTGTTTGTATGCTTCATTCATATTTATATATATCTAAGGTTCAGCTTTTTTGCAGCATAAAGGATGACACAACATAAATTCCATTCCCATTTTGGTTGTAAAATGGACATTAAAAAAAGCAATTACACTAAGTGGAAGGACTAAAGTTTCAATTAAAAAAAGAGAACAAAAAATCTAGACAAGATCACAGTGAGAAAAATGGTGGTAAACAGGTTAACAATTTAGCCAGTATATCTAACCAACCTACTTTGAGGCAATAAAGATACGTGGATTTTTTTTTTTCTACAACTGCTGATTGCAATGGGACTGTGTGCTGGAGAAATCTGCTTGTAGACCATGAAAGAAAACACACGCAAACACGCAGTTACAGTTTTACCAAGCATCTGTGCCTTTTCCTCTTCAAAGGTGTGACTTTTTTTTTTAAAATACATCACTTTAGTCTGACTGCTCATATTTCTTGAACTGTCTGACTTTTCAGCAGTTAACACAGTGGGGAAAATACTGTGCTATTATTACTACATTAATATGGAAAAAAATCCAATTAGCGGGAAAACCACAGTTTTGAAGACTGAAAAAAGTACATAAATTGCGGTTGTTTTCATAGGATTTTTAAAAAAAAATTTTTTTGGACAAAATCGCAATTTAAAGCTCCGACTACCAGGCTCATGGCTGTGAGAGAGAGAGTTGTTCTAAATCAGTGAGCTGTGTTAGATCAAAGCAATAACATGGATCGGCTTTCAGAAAGGACTTTCCCTCGAAAATGGGTTTGATTATCCAAGTGACCTGAACCCAAAATACATGAATAAATACTGGTCTGGAAGTGAATCCTATCAGACTTGGCTTAAATATAACAAAGTAAAAATTCTGTTACAGTTGGAAAGATGAATTATAGTTCCAAGATTTCTGGGAGACGGGGAGATAACAGTGTTGTAATTGTGTTGATCTAGTGGGAAAAGACATATGAGACCAGTCTCTAAGTTTTCCTCTAATGGGTAACATAAACACAGACTGCAGATACAACCAGATGCTATCTGAGTCAAAGTGTGTGTGCTTTGGGACGTCTGATTTTAGTGAAGCGATATGGCCTCCTTAGATGTTCATAAAATCTACTTATAAAGACAACTTTGAAAAATAAAAAACATTCGAGGACATGTGAGCACATTGGTAACTTATAGTGACACACACACGCACGCACACACAAACAGGGGCATGACTTCACACACCCATTGTTTGGCTGCACCTGGTCTACTAAGGAACAGGATAGATGGGACTAGGGGACTGTGTGAATATTTGTGTCAGCATGCACATGTGTGTGTGTGTGTGTGTATCCATTTGTGACTGTGCACAACCTCAGAAGCCAAACATCTGCAACAATGACGCACCTTCGAATAACAGCACACACACACACACACACACACACACACACACACGCAGCATGCATATTATTAAAATGTTGTTTAACAGCACATCTGCTGTATAGTCTCACACTGCGTCTACTTCTTGATTCCTTCACCTTATCTTTATGTGCCCCTTTTAAAGAAAATAAAAAATTTCTGACCTTATGCATTGATGCCTTCTGTGACATTCTTAATGGCATTACCTGACAAATAATATGGGGGCGAATTAGACTTAAAGAAATCCAATACTGGAAATTTAATCACCGGTACTAAAACCAGTAGAATTACGAGATTCTTGTTGCTCAATTTGATACCAAGGCAAAAATTTAAGCGATTATCCCATTATATTGTTAAGAAGTGGTTTAAATCACCGACACTGTGGTGGCAGACTGTTTTATTTAAAACGTTAACAATATATAACAGTATATAACAGTATATTACTGACATGACAGAGTGAAATGTTAGGCTTTTTGCTGTGTCGCTTGCTTACGTTACTATAAGGTGTAACGTAAGCAGGATAAGAATTATATTTCACCCACTGCATGCATTTGATTTCACAATGGCAATGGTAGCTGCCTCCCAAAAACAATGCTAATGTGTATTTCAGGATAACAACAAGTATTTCTACACCCGACTCTTACTGCCATTCCAACGAGTTATGGCAGAGCTATCGTGGCAGCCGTGCTAGTCATCATCTTCCGTGTATGGCAGGCACAGTTTTCCTGTGCTTCTGGGCATCGGACAGACTAGAATGCTAGGTGATTTCTACCTGCAATATCCACAGTGCTTCAAAAAAGTTGGTATTGAAAAGTTCTAAAGTACTGGCATCCTTTCACCAAATATGGCTACTGTCTCCAAAAGAACAAAAACAACCTACAGATGGCCAAAGTGCTAAGGCTTCAAAACGTGGCCACACTTTTTTTATATTCACTCAGCACACATACTCATATGTCGCAAAGTATTTCTACTGAAAAACAAGAGTAATACTATCATTTTCATTGAGGTGTTGCTATATGTTCTTAACATTGCAAAAAAAAAAAAAAACTAATAAAAAAAAAAAAAAAAAAAAATAAAAAAAAAAAAAAAAAAAAAAC
>VVHJ01020320.1:5427-17101 GCA_015107715.1 Tylochromis polylepis
GGAGAGAGGGGTGGGGGGGGGGGGGGGGGGGGTGTTGGATCAGTACCAACTCTTTTCTGAGCATGGCGTGGAGCCTTGGCCTCAGGCCGAGAAGGAGGAGGGTGCATGTGGGCGTGAGAGGGAATGAGAGTGGAGAGTGAGGGGTGTAGCTTTATATTCGTGGCTTTATTTTCTGGAGTGCTCAGAATGGATTGGGCATCGGGCCATTGCAAAACAGAGCATTTTGTTTAAACTTTGTACAGAAGACTGACGAACATATGCTAGCGAAGAAAAGATGGAAATTTGTTTGTTTATCAGCAGGGGGTGTTGTAATTGGAGAAGATGTAGAAGAGCCTCTGCAGGGATCTGTGAGGGGAGCTATGCTTAGGGTGGTGGATGGAAGGAAGGGGCGGGGGGGAACTGATGTCATGATTAAGTGATTAAGTTGAAAAGCCATGAGGAGCTTTGCTCTCTGTGCTCGGGTCTAAATCATCAATTCTCTGTCCTGTTTACAGTTTTGTTGTTTAGATGATTGCTCAGTTTTATTGTGTGTTCCCGTTGGTTGAAGTTGTGCATCTTTAACATTTTTGTAAAGGAACTCCTCTCCGTCTCAGTTTTTAGTTTGCTTATGACATCATCTTCCTTGTTGGGTGGGACTCAGCTGAAGAAAAGTTGATGTCATAAATCTGAGAGAACCAACCAGGATTAAATAATGTCTGAATCAAAACTTGATGACGATTGATCTACCACTATCTTTCAGGTCTAATCAAACCTTCCTCACATGTGTTAAACATATGAAACGACTCTTTGAAGCTTCCTTCATTTGTTGCATATTTCTTTTTTGGATTTAGGAAAATCCTGCCATCATGAAAGGTTGTCAAAATAAATAACCGCATGGTCCAAGTTTCGGCTTCATCAAGAAAAACATTACAAATTGAATACTTTATATCAAATTTGTCTTGGTGAAGAACCCATATGAACATGGTAAAAGTTGACATTTTAGACGTACTTTGTTTTAATCTGTTTTTTCCCAGCACTGTTATTACTTTTCCATACAAAGTTCACTTGTTCAGCTTGCACAGATGAACGGCAAACAGAAGGACATTGCAACTTAACAAGAAATCATTTCAACAATGAAATACTACTCTGGGACACTTACAGATTTAGCTCTCTAGAGGAGCTTAGGCACTGAGAGTCAAGATTTTTTTTTTCTCTCTGAGTTAGATAACCTCAGTTCACCCCAGGCCAGCTAAGGATAAACAGCCGTGAGTGGGGAGCCGGATGTGCAGGGCTTTGGGGGCGGCAGGGATTTCTGGAGGCCACAGCGTTTGGGCCAGCGAGAGTTTGGCTTCATCTGGAGAGAGGTCTGAGGGGTTGTTGTGTTTGAAGTGCTACCCCTCTGGACAGAGCACATGGGAAACTGCACTGCTCACCTTTTATGTCTCAACCTCATCTTCTGACCGGCTGCCAGTTTGAGGTCAGAGGTTGGTTTTGAGAGACGGGCTCACGATGGGTTAGTCTCCACCTAATCTGTCTCTGTCTGAATGAATGGAGTGATAACATGGTGAGTGTGCGGTAGTGAAGCTGGAAGAAGAAGAAGAGCAGTGATAGTGAGAGTGAGGAGGAAGATGAAAGGGGTAGTGACTAATTATAGTGCGAGCACTTACTGTATGCATCCATTCAGGAAGGAAGAGCGATGTTTACTGACTGTACTTTCCAAGTATGCTCGACTTGTCCGGTTGTTTAAGCCAGAGAAATGATTGGTGGCTTCTGCTGATAGTATGGGCAGGAAGGAAAGAGAGTGAGGGAAATAGTCTCCTACAATTTAAGCTTGTGTTTGAACCAGTAGCAGTCTTATCTTTGGGTATTCCCTCTGTTACCTGGTATATGAAGGGGAAGTGATGGTGTGGAAGACCGTTTGGGTTGTTGTTTGACTTTGAATTTCTCTTCCCCTCAGAGTCCCATCTGCTTAGGCAATCACCCTCCCAGGTGCAGAGAAAAAAAAGGAGGGGGGGAATCCAGCTGACTGAGAGACTGAAATTGGGAGAAAAAAGGAGCTGACAAAACACAAGCACGATGGCAGATTTCAGTAGCAGAAATAACGGTTGTCAGTTCGGTGCTGATATGAATCTGGACAAAAGTATGCAGTGAAAACTCTGATATCCTTCGTTAAATGTGACATTCATTTTCTCCCCTGACGACACATAATGATTTTCAAAAGGTGATAAGCGTCCTGGGCCCTGCCGTCTATATCTAGCCAAGTGACAGGCAGATAAACAGGGCAGCTATGGTAATTGGAGGAAGTGGAGGGAGGAAAAAAGCTGCTAAGTGGAATGAGATGAAATTGAATGTGATGGTCTAGTTACCCTCTTGGCAACGCCCAGGCACATTCTCCCCTTAGAGCCGATGTTTTTTCCCCCCTCTGCAGCACCCCGTCGAGCCTGCAGGAAAAGTGTGTGTTTTTGTTTAGCTGTGCGAATGTGGAGCTCTGGTTTTTGTTATGTAGACCGGGGGGTGTTAGGGGTTCCTAAAGCCCCGGGAGTTTTAAGAATGCTTCAGGTTTGTCTCTTCTTGCAGTCATGCTTCTAATGTATATGCCTTAGCCAGTCCGCAGCCCTGGTGCCAAAATGTTAATGCCGAGGACATTATTAAGAAATCTCAGCCTCACTCAACACCAACTGTTCTTTGGTTGCAGGCGCGCCGTATTGGACCTCATCAGCAAAGATGGAGAAGAAGCTGCATGCGGTGCCAGCTGCCAACACAGTCAAGTTCCGCTGTGCTGCAGGAGGCAACCCCAAGCCCAAGCTGCGCTGGCTTAAAAACAGCAAGCCTTTCCGCCAAGAGGACCGCATGGGAGGGTATAAGGTAGGATAAACACTAATAGATCAGAATTTTTATTACTAATGTCAACTCACTTCCTTATCTGGGTTTTGGCTGCTTTTCTGGGCTGCGGTTCTCATGGCCATTTTGTGAATTTTCTTTACAAGGAGAGCCGTCTCCTTCCAATACTTCCCTGACTGTCCTTTCACCCCTTTTCCACCCTTCGCCGGAGAGACGGGAGGAGAGTAGACAGAGGAAACGAGGGCAGGGTTTCTGGTGTGAAATTGGAATTGCTCATCCGTGCGCCTCTTCTCACCAGGATACTTTGCAGAGCCTCTCACTGTAACTTGACATGGTTCTATACGTCCAACAATTAGAAATGTAAGCCCAGGACGTAAGGGTTAAATGCTCCTAAACAGTAATGCATAGAGAAAGTAGGTAGCATCAGGTTTGAAATGAGTTCACAATGTTGAGGTAACTCAATCAGGGAGAACAGGTCCCACTGGCTTTAGGTTGGAGACTCGTAGTGATTCCAACTTGTTATTCTTTTGACCCTGAAATATGATTTACAAATGCTGCAGCTGAGCTTGTTAATATTTAAAATTCATGTACTGTGCAAGTTTACACCTTTGATTCCAGGTGTAGATTAAACTAGTGTTAGTCTGACATGTCATTTGGTTACAGTTTGATTTGTTTTCTTTCCTTTAAATTCATCTCTTTGTCCCCTTGCTGTATATGCTGGAGTCGTACTGATGAAGTGCATTAATAATGCAAATGGACAGTTATGAAATTCATTTATGAAAAGACCCAGTGATGCTGAATGAGTCTGGGGCTCCTGGTTAATGGCTTATGGTTTATGAGGAAACACATTTCACTGCCAGGAAAGTTTAGCTGCAGATTAATGTTGATGTAGCCGCTAATGTTGCTTCCTTTTGGCTTTCAGCACGCTCATTACGGCACGGACAAAAAACAGCCACGACGTGACGGAAATGACACAGTCAGGCTGTCAGATCCACTGTGGACAGTTCATTTTTCTCTTTTTGTCAACAAAGGCAGGACAAAAGCTGTACCTGAGCCCAGCCCTGTAGTATAATCTCTCCATTGTGTGAAATGTAGGCCTGTACAAGCAGCACAAGTAGCTACAGTGTCTCTTCAGTGTGCAGATGGAAACGCTATTGTCAACTCACACCTGCTGATGTCACACAGAGGTGAAGCTATTTTTGCAAATAAGTATGAATAACTGTATGTTCTTAAAATGGCTTTGACTACAGGATGGGGTAGACTAAATGAAATAGCAGTGATTGACAGAAGAGGTAGACGGCTAACATGGAAACATGCAGGGCTATATTAGGTGTACTTACGGTGTAAGTACTTCTTAGAGCACTGGGAACTTGGACCATGATATAAACTGGGAAGCTTTCACCATCAGGGTACGTAATCTGCATGGATAAAGAAAAGATTGTGATGTTGGATAGTCATTTTGTTAATCTGACCTGAATATTGTTTGCACACTGGATTGTCTCGTTTCTTTAATACTTCTTTTCAAATCCCCTCTGTCATGTGTCCCCCCCCAGAGTCTTCACATTTGGTGTCTAATCTCTGCTCAGTGGCTCAGTATTTAATGACATACATGTGATATGAATTTGTGTGAGTTTCTGTCTGTGCGTAATAAGAGACTGCTCTTTCACCCAGGTGCGTAGCCAGCACTGGACCCTGATCATGGAGAGTGTGGTGCCATCTGACAAAGGCAACTACACCTGTTTGGTGGAGAATGAGTTTGGATCCATCAACCATACCTACACCCTGGACGTAGTGGGTCAGTACTACACACAAAACGCACACTTAGGCTCAAAGTACACCTGTGAGGCTAACAAAGGAGGGATGGAGGAAGGGGAGGCCAGTGGGTGTTTCTCACAGTGGCAATAGAGTGTCTTCTGTGGAATTGCCCAGGTGCACTCTAGATGCAGGTGGAGGTCAATGAGGAATGTGGAAGCTAAAGATGAATATGTCAACAGTTTTAATATGGCTATCAATAATTTATATTACAATATTTAATTTGTGTTAAGTCAAACATTTGATGTTTTTGAAACTACTTGAAGCATTCAGTGGTGTCTCACTAATGTAGAAGATCTTCATTTGGCCTGAAAAACATTTTATTGCTCTATTTTAAAAAAAAGAAGAAAAAAAAAGCCCTATGTACAGCTAGGATGTCTCACTATTCAGCATTGATTGAAGAAAACAATCAGAATTCTTTTCAGCACTGTAAGCCAGACTGACAGTCAGAACTCTGTTGAGCCAAGCATTCCTTTCATGTAAACTAGTAATGACTTTGTGAATTTCTTTACAAATAAAACAAAATAAAAAAAAAAAAACCCAAACCACTCATAACAGCTCACAGATGTATCATTGCATACAGATGCTTTTCATAGTATTGATAATTATTTAAACTCTTTCTTGATCTTCAATAATCACTTCCTCCAAAACATCAACATATCTTAGACCTATTCCTTCAAGACTGCTCAAAGAAGCCCTACCGTTAATCACTGCTTCAATTTTAAATATGATCAATCTGTCTCTATTAATGGGCTGCGTACCACAGGCCCTTAAGGTGGACATAATTACATCATTACTTAAAAAGTCATCACTTGACTCAGGTGTCTTAGCTTATTATAGGACAACCTTTTATCTCAAAAAATCTTGAAAGAGTAGTTGTAAAACAGCTAATTGATCATCTGCAGAGGAATGGCTTATTTGAAGAGTGTCAGTCAGGTTTCAGAGCTCATCACAGTACAGAAACAGCATTAGTGAAGGTTACAAATGCTCTTCTTATGGCCTCTGACTCATCTCGGTGTTTCCCCGTGCAGCGTTCAATACTGTTCACCACAATATTTTATTACCGAGATTAGAGCATGCTGTAGGTATTACAGGTACTGCACTGCAGTGGTTTAAATCATATCTAATGGACTCCAACTTGTTCATGTAAATGGAAAGTCCTCTTCAAACACTTAAGGTTAATTATGGAGTTCCACAGGGTTCTGTATTAGGACCAGTTCTGTTTAGCTTATACATGCTTCCCTAAGGCAGGATCATTTGATAGCGTAGCATACGTTTTCATTTCTGTGCAGATGATACCCATCTTTGTCTCTACCTGAAGCCAGACGACACACACCAATTAGTTAAACTGCAGGAATGTCTTAAATATATAAAGTCTATTTTCCTGGTTATAAAATTGAGGTTGTACTTGTAATTGGGGCTTTCGCTGTATTATTGTAGAGTCTTTAGTTTACAATATAAAGTGCCTTGATACAACTGCTGTTGCAATTTGATGCTGTCTAAATAAAATAAAATTGGTTGTTTTTGTACTTTCTTTGTCCTGATATGTCAATCCCAACTGGCTAAAACAAATGTGTAGTGTCTATTTAAAGGATAATTTAATGCAAAGTGCAAGAAAAAAATGTCGAACCTAATCATATTTCTTACAACTTGGCTCATGATGATGTCACAAAATCTCAAATTCTTGTCATTTAGTACCTAAACAAGTCAGTGGAAAGATATATTTAAAAAAAAAATCATTTTATCATCTAGACTGTGTGAGACAACAGAATGCTGGCTGAGCAGTATCACAGAGTTCAGACCCACCTCAGTCATCCCCCTTTTCTGACCTTTGGAGCAAGACCGCAAAGAATGTTTTTCTGCTCGGTTTGCAAAATCGATTGTGCGGACAACAAGGGGAGTAGGATAAAGATAGTAGATCAGTGTAAGCATGTGTGGTTGTGCAAGTGCACACACCAACTTTGCTCTTAAATTTGATTTGAACCAGTTCTCCTTTGGCCTTTGCTGTGCATCAGAATTTATCTGACATAGTAATTCTTCTACAGCCTAGTCAGTAAACCACAAATAACCAGAACAGACATGAAGCTGCAGCTGCTTGTTTCACTGAAGAAAATTTAGGGTAGTGCTGCTCACTCATGCATTTGAAGTTTATGGTTGTAGCACTGTCACTAATCTTTAGCAGTCATGCTGTAATTGCACACTCTTTTTATTAGTACCTCCATGGTAATGACGAGTATTATTTTCACTATATCAGATTTAGATTGAATACCTGAGGGTTTTAGCACAAAAGTGAACATACAGGCACACAAACACACGGAGGTCAACACACGGACGCAAATGCTCCCCAACTAAGGCCCCCTGCTCTGCTTCGCTCTGCACTTAGCTCAAGCTCTCCTTCAGACTGCATATTTCTGTTTTTGTTCTGTTTTATTGCAGAGCAGTAAACCCCCTCCGTGTCTGGCTCCACAGCCACTGCCCCCTGCAACCTCTTGCTTCATTTTACTCCATTATAGCTGGTTGGACAGAATGGGGAGAGGGGGAGAAAGAGAGAGAGAAAAGGAAGGGAAGCAGGGACAGAAATGCTGCTCTTATCTGTTTTTTGTTTTGTTTTTTTTGTCCAAATGACCTGCATGATCAGCTATTAAAACCAAAAGCAGCCAGTTTGCTCTGGTTCAAGCTGGGCTCTGGAGAAAGGGTTGCAAAGTGACAACCATGGCAAGTGGAGAAATGAGGAGTTAAAAGATGGCTATGTGGCATTTTGTGGGTAGCCCTGTGTCATCCTGTGCTGTGCTGTGTTTTTCCTACGTCCCTCCCTGACCTTCAGGTCACTGTGTGTGCCAAGCCACCCAGTACCCAAAGTTCATCAGACTTGAACGGGACACGATGGAATGCCTCCTTGCACTTCGGTCAGCCTCTATTTCACTACCACAGGTCACTACATATTGGTCACAACAACACATTAAAAAGTAATGCGGGGTTTGCGCCTTCATTTGTTTTGATACAGATAAACCATAACTTTGACCTATTTTTCTGTTGCCTTCATTGCTTAGTGGAATTTTTTTCCAAATATGTCTTCTGCTTCCTTCTTTTAAGCTCTTGTACAAGTTCGATAGGGAAACTTCTAGGCCCATGACCACACGTTACACACTTTCGCATCTCTAGTGTTCATTTACTGGAGACTTGACCATAACTACTACTTGCTTAACTCTCACCCTAACCTTATTCTAAACTTAAACTTATCTTTCATGCTAAATCTTTATGGTTTATGCTATGGGATCTTCCCAAAGCCAAATCCCCTCAATGTGACAGCATGAACAGACTTGTGTCCTCACAACATCAGAACTAAGAGTTTGCACACACACATGTGATATTCCTTTTTCTAATTTAAGAAAAAAAAAAAAGCTCCACAGACTTTTATTGTTTGCGGGTTTCTCCCAAATCATTACGTGGCCTATTTTTCTCACACCACCACATATTCTGTCATTTAGTCTAAGTTGTCAGCTATGCAGCTCTAAATGCTCCAGCCAGATTTGGCACAGCTAAAATAAAGTTTCAAGTTCATTTAAAAAAAAAAAAAAAGTCAGCTCCAAAAGTCCTTTGACTTGCCAACATGTTTCCCTGCGTGTGATTGTTTCACATTTTGAAACGGTTTTAAAGTTATTTAAAAAGAAAATTGCCTCGTAAAATGCTGTTCGGTATGTTTTGCAAAGAGAGCACGAAATTGAAGTCGATCACCTCTCCCTGTTTTGTAAAGATCGAGAGGGTGCGGCGGCTCGTGAAGTATGGGAGAGGAGAGAAAATGGGGGCAAATAAAGAGAGACAATAAACAAGACGTGCTCTAGGAATGTGCAGAAAGGAGGAGGGAGATTGGGAGAGAGGAATAAGGGGTGGGATTGATCTGATCTGACAGATGTCAAAAAGGTGGAGCAGGGAGACAAATGCAGACATATGGAAGAAGTCTCTACCTCTTAGTTTCTGCACTATCCATCTGTCGATCCCTTGTCTTTCCTTCACTCACCCTGCTAATTATTTCTCCTTTTTTTTTTTTCCCTCTTTCTTTCTTAAACCCAGCCTCCACGCTCTGACCATCCCCCGTGACGAACTCCAACACACATACATACGCAGACACAAACGTATTCACTCCAGTTACCTTCAGGCTTTGTTTTGGAAAGGCACTGCGGCGCCCCGGGCTCGGTGATGTCACTTTGTGCGTGTGTGAGTTTAGTGGCAGCGGGTGGTTGCTGTCAGTGTGGGGGTTGGTGGGCTCCTCATAGTGGTGGTGTTTGAAAGGGGGCATTGTTCCGCAGGTCTCGCTCTGTTTGGATTCGCAGGGCAAATGTTTGCTTGTAAAAGAATGCAGATAACTTGAGATGTGAGGGTGCTATGAAAGTATTCCGCTTTCCGAGATGGGCACATAGTTTAGGTTAACCCCCAATGTGCGCCTCAATTTATAAAAGTCCTCCTCTACCTGATTTCTATTTACTGTTTAGAACTAGATACTCCTCTTTGTTTTGCTTGTAGCTTTTAAGAGCTTCTTAGATTAAAACGGGGAGGAAAAAAAAAAAAAAGGCAGCGCATTGTGATCACCGTGATTATACCTGCCTGGGCTGCTCAGAAAACCACTCGCACTCGGTGCATAAAGCACGAATCAGCTTTCACATTCTTAAACATCAGATTTAACTACAAGATTCTTAAAGGGAAGGGGCAGGCATTTAGACATGTTCTACACCAGCCTCTTAGCTCATATTTTCTTCTCTCTCAACAGAACGGTCTCCTCATCGGCCTATTCTTCAGGCCGGCCTCCCGGCCAACACCACTGTCCACGTAGGAGAGGAAGCCCGTTTCGTTTGCAAGGTCTACAGTGATGCCCAACCTCACATCCAGTGGCTAAAACACATCACTCAGAACGGCAGCCGCTACGGCATAGATGGACACCCCTATGTCAGAGTGTTAAAGGTACGTTGCCTCATTTCCTCTTTTAGAGTTCATTTTTGTGTAAAGGAAAAATCCTTCTCTCCTTTGTGGTGTTCTGCCAGTGACTCCAGGTGAATGTCAGCAGTCATACAAGGAACTAACTCCCTTTTTTCCCTGATGAAGTGCTAGGTTTTGTCCATGCTGATTCTTGGTGGCGATTCCTGCTTTCTCCTCTTTCCTGCAGATCCATATGCAGTAGCTGTAGTCGTGATGTTTGACTAATTCTACTCATTCATTTGATGTGCATGTCTAAGAATGTGTGTGTATGTGGATTGCAGCGTTCAGGCATTAACAGCTCAGACGTGGAAGTGCTCACACTCACCAACGTGACAGAAGAAGATGCTGGAGAATATATCTGTAAAGCCTCCAATTATATAGGCGAGGTCAGCCAGTCGGGCTGGCTGACTGTCATCACAGGTAACCTATGAGACCTGACTCACCTACACTCCCTCCCTACCTTCCGGTGTGGTTTCATAGACTTCGATCCTGACTTGCTGTGCTGTGGTGGTCCTGCTGGTGGTCCCTTGGTGGTCCTGGTGTCACAATCCTTTTCCCCCCTTTATGTTACCCCCTTGTGTTTCAGCTGTTCCCCTGCCCCCATTGGCCCGGAATGGTGAGACCATGGAAGCACTGGATGAGCCTGCACACCAAGACATCAAAATTGCCATAGCTAGCATCTCTTTTGATGTATGGTGTTGCAGTGTTCTCCATGCTCGCTCTGTGTTGTGCATGGGTCTAATGTGTGGTTTAGACTTGCTTTTTCTTAGCAGGTTCTGTGGGTGATGGGAACCTTTTGGGTATTTGTTTCTGGTGCACTTGTTCTGTTTTCCTCATGTATTTGGTGGCATATTGGTTTCCATCTGTGTCCCCTTGTCCTCTTCAGCCTTGAGTGTTCCCAACATCCTTTCCTCTAGATGGAACTGCAACGATGGATACTATCCAGCTCCTCTAATTTCTCTTTTGGTGCTGTGGGGTCTCATTTTTTTTCTCTTTCTCTCTCTGTCCTCTTATTTCTCTCTTTGACTCTTCTACTTTCACCTTCCCTCTTTTCCTCTTCTTCTTCTCCTCTTCCAGACCGCAGGTGTTAACACCACAGATAAGGAGATAGAAGTTCTCTACTTGCCCAATGTAACATTTGAAGATGCTGGGGAGTATACGTGCTTGGCGGGTAATTCTATTGGGATCTCCTATCACACTGCTTGGTTGACGGTGCTTCCAGGTATATACACCCATATACTGTCTTCTGCTTATCTTTTTCCTCTCTCATTCTTCTCCAAAATGATTGGATTGTGTCATTTCAATTATCTCTCTGGAAGGCAAGTCCTCCCTCTGGAGTCTGATTCACACAACTCAAATAGTAGATTATGGCTAGGAGCCAGCGCGGCCATCATCCAAGACAATGCACTGCAAAAAGCAGGGAGAGCTTATATTCCATAATATGATATGGACTGGTGAGCTGTTGAATGCTCACAGCAGATGACAGGGTGGTTTGGTGTGCAACAGTTCAAGTATATGTAGACTCCAAAAGGTAGGGAGGGTTTGCCTTTCTTCTGTCGCTCTTTTTTCATTCCTGCTTCTTGGGGAAAGTCTTTGAGTGCAACAAAATTTGCTCCCCCCCACCCCAATTCCTCAGAATATACTTTACCCCCTTCTGGCTTTGATAATTGGAATCTTAAAAAAAAACCCTATTTCTCCTTGAAATAAAGGCTGAAAGTTAAAGCTTAACACTCGCTTCACGTTAGCTTGACTTTCTCAATTATCGGAGCCAAACCCCTCTATCTGCACAGTGAATGTCTTATGCTTGTGAATGTCGTCATTTATCAATGTCTTTTTTTTCCTTTTTTTTTTAATTCTCTATTTTTGTCCATTGCTGTATGTCTGGGCTGTAATTACACATACCAAAGGATGAGAAACATAAAACTTAGTGTTAGCGTCGGCACAAGTCCGTTCCAGGCTAAATGGGTGATTATTGATGCTCAAGTTCAAAAAGTACAGTGGGCATTAAATGAGATTGAGAGTGGCTGGCTGTCAGCAGCCCTCAACAGACAGACAGTATTAAACCATCATT
>VVHJ01020329.1:2145-16630 GCA_015107715.1 Tylochromis polylepis
TCGATTTTTTTTTTTTCATTTTCTTTTCTTTCCTTTTTTTTTCTTCTTGATATGTGTTGATGTGCAAATAGTCGTCAAAGCCGTAGCTTCCTGTCTGAGGTTGGAAACGCCGTGGAGACTAGACTATATATTTCCTTTCTGGTTGGCTCAGATTGCTGATTTAATGGGATCATAACAGATTCTCATGTCTAGTTATCTCGACCAAATGTGTTCTAATATTTCATGTATGTAAAGGTAATAACAGTGCATTCATTTTGCAGGTTGCTTTTACAGAAGTAACTTTCAGTTCTTTCCACTCATTCAGGATCAGCTGCAATCTTATCATGGTCTCAGGGATTGTGAATATTTTTTTTTTTTTTTAGTTTTTTTTTCCTTTGCTTCCTTTGGTGTTGTCTATGTCTGTGCCTTTGCCTTTAGGCAATTACTTTTCTCTCTGTGTCTCTTTTACTTCCTGTCTCTGTCTTCTGTCTGTTCTCTGTTTTCACCTGCTGTTATTTCTTTCCTTGCTCTGGCATATGTCTTGTTCTCTAATTAGTTCACTTTGTATATACAGTAACTGTCCACTTTGTTAGTTACACCTTGCTAGTACCAATTATGACCTCTTTTTGCCTTCAGAACTTTCTTAAGTCTTCATTGCATAGATTCAACAAGCTGTTGTATATATTCCTCCAAGATTTTGGTCCATATCGACACGATACTATCACAGATTTGCAGATTTATTAGCGGCACATCTATGATGAAAATATCTCATCCCACCACATCTCAAAGGTGCTATATTGGATTGAGATCTGGCGAATATGGTGGCCATTTGTGTATGTTGAATTCTTTGTAACCTTCAAGAAACCAGTTTGAGATCATTTGAGCTTTGTGACATGATGTGTTATCCTGCTATGAGTAGCTATCAGAAGATGAAAGATGCTCAGTTGGTACCTGGGGACCCAAAGTGTCAAGAAAACATCCCCCACATTGCTACACCACCAACACCAGCCTGAAGTGTTGACACAAGGCAGAATGGATCTATACTTCCATGTTGTTTATCCTAAAAATTACCCTACCATCGAGCTGTAGCAGCAGAAGTCAAGATTCCTCAGACTAGGCAATATTTGTGTAGTCTTCTACATTCTACATTTTGAATTGTAGCCTCTGTTTCCTGTTCTTACCAGAGAGGAGAGGCACCCAATGTGGTCCTCTGGTGCTGTAGCTCATGTGCTTCGAGGTTTGACATGTTGTGCATTCAGAGATGCTCTTCTGCATACCTTTATTCAAATGAGTGGTTATTTGAGTTACTGTTGCAGTGCTATTAGCTCAAACCAGTCTGGTCATTCCCCTTTGACATCTGGCATCAACAAGGTGTTTTCACCCCAGAAAACTGCTGGTTGCAGGTTAGCACCATTCTCTGTAAACCCTAGAGATGCTTGTGCAGGAAAATCGCAATAGATCAGCAGTTTCTGAAATACAACCATGCCATATTTACAGTCTCTTAAATGCCCTTTCTTCCTCATTCTGATGCTCAGCAGCATGTGACTGACTGATTAGGTATTTGTATTAATACCTGTGAGTGTACAGTCCTGTGTTTCTTTCCTATTTGTCTGTTGTGCCTCTCTGTGTGTGTTCCTGATATTCGCTTTTTGTTTCTCGTACCTCAGATGGATTCTCGTCTTTTGTTATGTCGTCTGCCAGTGTTTTATATTTGGGTCCTTCCTCTCACTCTCATGATATATTTACAATCAGATGTCTTAGGCTGGAGCCATTACTTGCAGTAACAATACTTTGTAAAGATATATGCACTGATCATTATCTCTTATTCTGACTGGTCATAAAATCTAAACTTTAACCAAACAGCCCCCGACAAAGCTTCTAGAGGACAAAGGGAAATCTGGGCTGCAAGGAAGATGAATTTAGAGAAATCAAAACAAGTTTTGGTGAATTAAATGTTACAAATGTGTAAAATTGACTTTTTATTAATACAAATGAATCCAAGAGGCATTAATGTTGGATCTGTCGCCTTTTCCTAACAGAACTGAATGCTGTCATTGATTTCAGGTGACATGGTATGTTTGCATTAACTTGTTTGATAAGACTCGTTAAAGAGATCAAGAGGTTATTGTATTGGTTTGCATTGCGTCCTGATGGATTCATTAGTAGTTGTCCTGACCGGTGACACAGGAGCTACCTGCCAATCAGGGTATCGACTCGCTTTGTGTTTTCGCCAGCTGAAGGTGTCCACGCTGACATCGGCCTCTGTGGAATATTCCTATCCTAGGCCGAGTGCCAAACATGTCCTCAGCCTCAGCGCAGTCTGTCTCACTAAAAGAGATGAACGGGGAGGGAGGGAGGCAACATCCCAGTCATTTCACAAGTCTAAACTGCATTAGCAGGTGGCACAGCAGGCAACGGATTTAGGAAATACTGTTTAACTTGTTTTACCCATTTTTATCTTTAAACTGGCCACGTAGTCCTTCAAAACAATAGCCTTTACTTTCCCTAATGTAGAATGTGTTTGAGGAGTTTTGTTTCATTTGCAGTTTTACAACATAGGCAGCTTTCCTTTGTCCACAGCTGCTACTTAAAGATTTCTGCTTTCTGTTGTGGTGTTCCTTCTTTTCCTTGTTTTTAAGATTTCAATTTGCACTTGAAACAGAAGGATTAAATAGTCTTAATTGGTTTATACTCAAAGGATTTAGGATTATAATATAGAGTTACGTCATCTTGCCTGAAAGACAATGTTATTGGGGGTGAAAACAAGGCTTTCTGAGACTGGTGCTTATTGAAAAATATCTTCAAGCACACAGAAACAGAAAGACAGGTTTACCCTGACATATCTAAAGCCTACTTGCTATGAAGAAGCAATATTGAGTCATAATTAAGGTTCAGACTGTGGAACGAAGGCCTTTGATTCTTCTTTGATAATTAAAGATAAGAAAAAACTTTTTCTGTTGAAGATTTTTGTCTTGAAGAAAGTGACGCCAGTGCACATCGTTTGAGGTTGGAGTCTCAAGATAAGATAATGTTGTTGGGTTGTCAGTTTCAGAGCTTTGATAAGCCAGTTATGTTATGTGTGCTACCAAAAAGTGACCTGTTGCTCACAGTGCCTAACTTTGCATTTTATAATATGAGTTTATTCACTCTCCTGCTCAAAGTTTAGGAGACTAGAGCACAACAAATTAATGCCTTGCTCATACAGGCCTAGGCACCGTTCAGTGACCCCCGGCAATCTCTGGGGGCTAGGAAAAAATGTGCATTCCCATTTCCAACCAATTTGTAAGTGGTTCCTGACCTCCTTGCAGTTGCTTTGGATAGTTGCAGTTTGGCTCGGTTGTCAGTAGTTTGCATGGAACATGCAGGCTTGTCTGCAAACAGTCAGAAGCTACCCACTGTTTCCAGTTTCAGGTTTGCGTTGCACTTTTCAATTTCAGTCCAGCCCATCTTGATGCATGCTCAAACATCCAGGTAAGTAAATCCCAAAAAGTTGATTCTGTTCATCTGGACGTAGCGTTTTCAGTGGGAGAATCCTCCTGGCACTTAATAGCGTACGCTATATTACTCTGTTTGTGTCGGGGGACTCGATCCTTGGGGTGGACCAATTTTTGGCGCAGCGTGTTTTGGGGTTTAAAAGCCAGCCCGTTTGCCTTCAAAGTAAAAGCTTTACCTTATTGCTGTAACCAACCCGTTTCAAAAGGTGTAACCTATATGAAGCAAACTTGGGAAAGGAATCAAACTATTCCAAGAGACTTCCTCAAAACCTTCTCAAAAAGATGGAAAAATACAAGGAACTTAAGTAAACAATAAGAAGATGCAAAACAATAACACGCTAAAACAAAACCCATGAATCACTGATTATAAAGATGCAATCCAGCCCTGAAGAGATGCAGAACAATCACAAAAAAGATGCAAAACAAAAATAATGAGATACAAAAAGACCTCACTTCAAAACTGACTAGAAAGACATAAAACAAAAAAGAAAAAGAGATCATAATTAGAAACAAAATGGCCAATGGAAGAGTGGGGGGTCTTTTACATATCAGTACTTATGGTTCGCTCTTATCAGTAGATATGATTTTGTAGTACTTCCTTTCAGTGCGTTTATCAGAAAGTAGTATTGATTTGTACCAGTACCTTTAAAACACTGGTATTTTAAGGTGATATTTACTGCCCTGCTCTCAGCAATTTACAGCTGGGTTCAGAGCAGTTTCCAGTTGCTATTTACCTCCATCCCAGTCGACACATGCTGAATTTTACTGAGGGGAGAGCGAGAGAGGAAAGTGAGCCGAACTGGAAATCACATTACACGTTTCCGCAAGGAGTTGGAGAGAAAACAACCTGTTGTTGTCGTTGCTGATGCCAAACAGAAAAACCCTCGAGCAATTGTCGAAGTGGCACACGTTTCTTTTTCATCCTGTGTCAGAAAATATTCCAACTTGTTCACACGTGTAACCCCAACCTGACAGCTTTTTCAGAAGTCAGATTGGCAGGAAGGTTTTTTTTTCTTTATGAAACATGTATAAATGTTGTTGTGTTGAAAGTAAAAGCATGAAAAGACAAAAACTGGGATGTTTTCCCCGTTTTCCCAAACCCTCAGATATACTTTAATGCCTGTTTACAGTATGGCTTACTGAGCTGTCATTGGTAAAGGACACAGTTTATTTCTAACATCTGTCTTTGGACCTATTGCTTGGCAACAGCACATACTCCATCATCCTATGACTTCGTCATCTCAGGCCACTCGATCGTCCTCGAGGCCTTCCATGTTATTCACAATGATGTTCCCGTGTTTCATTGGCATGTTTAATCTTGATTGCATTAAATGGAAAGTGGCTGTTATGCATTCGCTTTAATGGGGGCTCGACACGATCGCAGCTAATGGGTCGGACGTCACTCTGAAAAGGCAAATAATCCACCATTTAAATACAACTTACACCGGGGAGGAAATTAATGCATGAAGGTTAAACTTGCTGTTGGATAACACAGGACCTGTGGAGTGCCTCTTAGTAAAGAGTCGGGGACATTACACAGCAGATGTCTGAGCGCTAATAATGAATGTAAAGATGAGTTTCACGGGTAGCCATCTTCTTATCTGACACCTGTGATCTAATACATTTTTCTTATTTTACTATAAAGATGAGATTTGTGTTTGTGAAGTTGAGTTTGAAACATGATTTTGTTTTTATGTCAATAATAATTAATGCTAAGCTGTACCCATCCATGATTAACTTCTTTTTAACACGGTGGGTTGCTCCCTCGTTCAAAAAAAAGTCTCTAGAGCTTGATCGAGAGTGATTGGCTAGCAAATCTATATTCAAACACTCCGCAGTAGTCACGAGCTATAGGCAGAGACCAAAACAATAAAGTTTGTCTTTAGTGTAGCTGGGTTCAGCCCAGATTGAGGAATTTGTGGACTAGATTTGGTTTGGTGATCTGATCAGGATCTGTTGGTCATCTGAGCATGTCAGCTGTGTAGGGGACCAGTGATGTTATTAAGCCATTAATAGGCATAAGCTGCTTTTGGCAAGTCTTCAGTGATCAGAGGCCGATCCTCTCAAACTGTAGGTGTGCCTGACCTGAGATTCTTTAGCAAAATATGAAAGAAGTGGATCATTAATTCACTCCAGAAAAACAGGCTTTAACCCCTCAACTGCTTCAGGCCTCCATGGAGGCAGGTCTTAAGAGAGGGCCAGTGCTGACATTTTGTCTTTTGTCCTTTTCTCCTAGGAGCGATCCTTTTTGGACCTGATTTATTTATGATTTGGGCACCACGACTGATCGGAATAAGTTGGAATCTGCTTCTGTCTGGGTGAGTTTGTATTGACTGTTGAGAGACCCTAAAGACTCTAATTACACTCTGGTTATTTTCTCTGCATGAGGAGGTCATGTCAGCCATAAGTCACATAGTTGAAATCACTAATTTTATGCTCTGCTCTTTACTATATTTGGTCTTTTGTTTATCTTTCATTCTGTTTTAGAATAAAAGACAGAAAACAACATTGCAATACTGCCCTTTTTATACAGACTATATTTGACCTTACCTGACCATAAAACTTGATGTCCTACTGAAATTGTGTAGCATTTAGAAGGAAGCTCTACATTTAATGAGACCAAAGGCATTAAAGCCAAAATATAGTTCATGAATTAATGATTATGGAGAGTATAATAACGCCATAGTTACCGGCTTTAAGAAGCTTGTACTTGCAAGCATGAATTGCTGAACTATGGTTACCTGTAGTTTGTCTGCAAAATCTCACTTATTACCAGCTGAGTGGTCGTAAAATTTTGGGGAAAAAACCTACAGAGTGCAACGCAAACTGGAAATAGAGAAGGTTTGTCTCCAAAGTAAAAGTTGCTCCCTCTAAAACATGGTGGTATGCCTTTTGCTTTGATGGCGAACTTTCTTCATGCCCGGTTTGCGTCGCACTCTTCATTTTCGCTACAGCTCAAAGAAGAGCAGGACAGTATTTGTAGACAAGTCCGTCACTGCCATTCAAACTACAACTACAACTGCAGGAACATGCTAGCAACCAGAGCAATCACAGGGAGGTTTTTGCCAACCAGTTTGGGAATATAAATTTTTCTGACTTTTGGCTGCCACGGGATCACGGACTGGTCTGGTGTGACTCAGACTTTTAGCAAATATTCAGAACCAGTCAGGTAATACTAATTTTTCCCCTCACAACCGGTGGTTAACAGCTGGTTGATCTCTGGCCCTTATTCTCTTGATCCTACACTGCAACCATGATTGTCACATGTCCAAAGGTAACTTCATGTGGTTAGCGGTCACGTGTCTGCAAAAGACTTCTCCCATAGATTTCAATTTAGTGTCTCTCTCTGTTCAGACTTATAAGAAACTCGTCTAAACTCTGATGGTGTCATTATTCTACCGAAATGAAAATTTCCATTCACTTCATAATGATAAGGTAAACCTTGCTTATTGCAGCAATTAATGCTGAGTAAAACAAAAGGAAAATATTTGTTTACGTTCTGTGGAATAATTAAGTTGTCACAAAGCATTAAATTACACTGAAATATGCAGAATTTATCCTCGGGCCTGCTTCTGGTGTTCTTGTGCGTGTGGGAGTAGACGACGTTTGTTTGGGTTTGCCCATAATTAACGTGTCAAAGCGCCGGCGACGATATAGAGGTGTTAATGGTGACAAGGTGACATGTAAAGGTTTGAGGGCAGCTCTAAAAATATGCCGCTGTCACCTCATCAGTTCTCCAACCTCCGGTCGTTTCCCTGACGCCCTCGGAGCAAGGCTTTGACAAAACATCCACGATATGACAACCCGTGTCTCCTAACAACGTGCCACGGTTTCCAAATGCGCTTCAAACTGACTGACAGACTCTTGAAAGTGTTAGCTGGCAGCGCTGCCGTCGATGGATGTGCGAGCCAAGGTGCAGGTTGAAGAGGAGGCGATACGTGTGATGACTCTCTAATCGACTGTTTCTTTTTCTTTTTTTTCTTCTCCCTTTTTTTTTTTTTTCCCTGAATGTTTTCCTGCCGAGCTTCTAAAAAACAGTCAAGCTTGGTGTTTTTAGAGCTTGTGCAATGGAAATGCTGCAAATGCGCGCGCACACACACACACAGACAAACACCTAAACCAACATGCACACAAATTCCTGCTGTGCTGCTTCCTGATGTGCGAATGAGCTCATACTGAGGGATCAGGGGTCGAGGTGCATTTTCTCAGGTACCAGAGAGTCTTATGTACCACTTCCTGTCAGGCTTAAAACCCACAAATCAGGGCACAAACACACAGAGACGGAGAAAACCTCTTCTTCATACACCTGTGATTATGGTTCCTTTTTTTTGGTTTTCTCAAATGTCTTCTCACAGCCTCAAGGCCTGTCCTTAAATGCCATCACCTCGCCAGTGAACTCTGTTATTTAATAAGTGAATCGAAGTGTTTCATTCCGCAGCGAGATGTGCTCCATTTGAAGACCTGATGGTACAAAATGATTTCTGCCATGAGAGGAAAAAAAGCACATTATGAGATATGAGTCATCTGGAGACTGCATTAACCTCTGAAAGTTTTTCTTTGTTTTTGAAATATTATTCAAACTTTTTTTTTTTCTTCCAGGAAACAACGCAAAATAATAACAGTGCCATTGTCCCACAGTTGATAATTTAAAGTGATCCTCATTTACATAATTTCTGTAAGCAGATTAGCTTAATTAAAACTGTCAGTGCTGTTTTGAAGTTTAGCCAGAGCTGCCGCGCTTGCCTTTATCTCCAACCTCCTGGATCTTTATTTGAATCTGTAGATGTGGATCGAGCCTCCGGCTGCTGAAGTCGCAGCGATGACCTTTTTCTGCTTTAAAAATCGCATGTTTTCTCAGCATAGAGATGAATCTCATCAAAGAGCAGAGAGCAACATTGATTAGTTTTCCAGAGGGAGTTTTTTTTGGACTTACTGTGACCTCCGTGAAAGTTGAAGGGATGCATCATGCCTATGTTGTAGTCATAGGCAGTTTAAAGGATGAAGCTTCATGGGCTGAAATGTGACGCCAATCCTCAAAGTGACTTAAACCTCTATTCTTTTTAATGGCCAGCAGTGGTTGAGTCCTCTGCGCAATTGATGTGTAATTTCAGTAAAAATAATTTTGAGGCTTTTATGAGGTCAGAGTGCTAGTTTATAGTCTCATACATTAAAATGTGATGTACATTTTCTGTCATTGTAGTCAGAAAGCTGATAAACCAGGGAAAGCATCCAGTTTCATACTGGTGACTGCAAAGATTCTTAACTCAAGTCTTCATAACCAGTGTTCACTAACCAGTGGGTGATGTCATGGTGGCTCAATCCATCTTTAATATACAGTCTGTGGCTTCAGTAGACGTGTGTTTTCTGGTCTTATATGTAATGGATAAAGATTTTTTCTTGTGTTTTTTTAATCGGTTATCTGTTTATAAGGTCAGATTATCCGTCTCTAATATTATGTACTCTCTAACTCACTGTAAATCACCCTGGGATGAACTGTTGTAGTGCTCTATAAATAAACTGCAGTCAAAACTGAAATGAAGCTGGCATCTAAATTCTAACTGGCTTTTAAATAATACGGTAGATTTTAAGCAACAGTTTTCATAGCTGATTTTAAGTTTGCAGTCAGACTTTGTTTTTGTACCTGGAGAGAGGTACTGGATGAAGTCAGTTCTCTCTAGGTAACCTCCCAGCATTGCGGGAGTTGATGTGATGGACAGTCATGCTCAGGCAGACCCATGCCGGTGGAGGGGGTGGAGGGAATCCATCCAGCAGCTCTGCCAGCTCTGATTCTCTCTGGCTTCTCAAGCTGGAAATTGCCATAATGTATCCTGCAGTGGTCGGCTGCACAGGCTTCTTTCAGGCGCTCCATCTGCTCTGCTGACACACATATACACAGTGCAACACTATCGCATTATAAGTGATGCACAGAAAGAAACCTGCAGATACAACAGTGTCAGCTAACGTGTGCACGTAATATACGCTTAAATAAACAGAGAAAAACTGTACGATTACTACCGTGGACTCCGGTTTGGTTAAGCTGCTGTTGTAAAGAAGCATTAGGGAAGCAGTGATTTGCACTTTCCTCGCAGCAAGAAGCTTAGAAGCAAACTCTGCTTGGACTCGTTCTTCCCAGTTTTGGGGCAGAAATTCTTCTGTCTTCAGTAACACACTTGTTGCTCTTCAGTAACACGTTATCTCTGGTTCACCTTAGCCTTTCTGAAGCACACGGCATCTCTATTTTCTTTTCTTCACCCTCCATCTGTCTTTACTGTTGAAAGCAGCACAGAGACCCAGCAGCTAGCTGGCATTACCCATCATGCCTTGTGACAGTGTACTTTTAGAAATGTGCTGCTCTTTGTGTTATACACAGTGTATGTTTATCAGATTACTGTGTGTCCTTGTGTTTGGTCTGTTCAATAGGCTTAGCTGCAGAATATTAATTATTCTTTTGCATGAATGGATATGGTTTGTATTATTTATTGTGACAAGAAAAACACCTTCACCATGTGCTTTTCGGCGATACTAGTGACCAATAATAAAATGCGTCCGTGACATTTTAAAGCCACAGTGGATGTCTTTTCTGTTCATTAGTATACCAGTACTCCAAACCTAAAATCCCACATGTACTGATTCCAATTTAAGGGTGATGTGCAGAGCTGTAGCTACTACAGTGCAATAAAGCTGATGAGCCATGCCATGAAGCTATGGGACAGAGTTGTTGAAGCTAAGTTAAGGGGAGAGGTGATGATCAGCGAGCAGCAGTATGGTTTCATCCTGAGCACTACAGATGCAATGTTTCCTTTGAGGGTGTTGATGGAGAAGTATAGAGAGGCCAGAAGTAGTTTCATGATGTTATTGTGGCTCTAGAGAAAGCATATGATAAACTATCAAGAGAGCAACTGTGGCACACCATAACGAAGCCAGGAGTGGCAGAGAGGTAAGCGAGGGTAGTGCAGGACGTGCATGAGGACAGCGAGACAGTGGTGATGTTTGTGGTAGGAGTGACAGATGGGTTTAAGGTGGGGGTGGGATTACATCACGGATCTGAGCACTTTCTTGTTTGCCGTGGTGATGGACAGACTGATAGATGAGGCCAGATGGGAGTCTCTGTGGACTATGATGTTTGCAAATGACATTGATCTGTAGAAAGGGTAGGGAGCAGGTGGAAGAGAGCCTGGAGAGGTGGAGGTATGCTGTAGAGAGAAGAGGAATAAGTGTCAGTAGAAGCCTGAAAGAATACATGTGTATGAATGAGAGGGAGACAGGTATAAGATGCAAATAGAGTAAGGTGGATAAAATGTACATACAAGAGACAGTGGAGAAGAGAGTGCAGGCAGGGTGGAGTGGGTGGAGATGACAGAAGGATAACAGCAAGAGTGAAAGGGAACATTTACAAGATGGCTGTAAGTTCTGCTATTATGTAGGATTTGGAGACGGTAGCATGGACAAGACAGGAGGCCGGGCTGAGGATGTTAAGATTTTCATTGAGCAGGATGGACAGGATCAAAAGTGAGCACATCGGTGGGATGGCTCAGGTTGAGCAGTTTAGAGACAAAGTTAGAGAGGAAAGAGTTTGGACAAGTGCACAAGAAGGATAGTGGATGTATTGGACAAAGGATGTTGGAGATGGAAGTTCCTGGCAGGAGTAAAAGAGGAAGACCACAGAAAAGGTTCATGGATGTAGTGAAGGAGGAAATGCAGAGAATTAGGACAGATGAGAATAGCAGGGACGGGGTGAGATGGAGGCAGATGTGGTGACCCCTAAAAGGAATGGCAAGAAGAAGAAGATGATTAAATCCTGTGTGAAATTAACCAGTACAGCACACAGGACTGTACAGAACCTCACAACTTTTTAGGTGTGTCCCCTTAACCCTTTGGCCTCTGCACTGTGCCCATTAGGCCCATTCAGTATTGCATCCATGCCCACCAAAATCAAAAATTGGTCCTCATTCTGTACTCGACTCTAGAGCCCACACTCACATGTGTACCGTATAACGTAACGTCTCAAGGACAGCCTGTTCTTTGCCCTTCTCGCCTGTGCAGTCGACATGAAATGTGTATGAAAAATGAGCTGCAATTTAACGTAATTGATGAGTTTTGGATTAAAAGACACACACACACACACACACACACACTTGAGCCTTAACCCCAGCAGCTCCTGCTTGACCACTTCATCTTCAGTTAAATGTACTCTGGAGGAGAAGTGTTGAGTCCCATCCAGACTTGAGATGTGTGGGAGAGAAAATCGACGCAGCAGCTTAATGCAAACGCTGCCTCAGCACAATGTCCTGACACACAGCAGAGGAGAGCACGTTTGATTTGGCATGTTTATTCGCACTGTAACATTTATGTCGTTGCAAAGAGTCTGCAGCTGAAAACATGAAAGTTGATGGAAAGATTAAAAAAAACCAAACTGCAATACATTAGTGACGATTAGCTGCAGTAAAACCAACACTTTATCCCCATTTGTCTGTCATGCCATGGAATACATTAAAGGGTTGATGTTGGTACTCTGGAGCTATTCTGGTCAGTTTATTTGACACTGGAGGCGACACAGGTGAATATGTTCGGGTGCAAAAAAGAAAATGGGGTGGAGGTGAGAGATGAGTTCCAGCAGTGAGCTACATCAGTGTCTGTCTGTTTGTTATTAAAAGCAAATCTGGATGCAGTTGTGGATGAATAAGTGTGTTAACTGGATGAAACTGGTTTTTCACACATTGAATTGAGAAATTTTTAACAATGGTAGCAGGGCCACAGCCCAGATTTCCACACTCATTTTCACACTAATCAGTAGTAACCTATTGCAGTGACCCTCGAGGCAACACTGCCATTTCATAAATGTTTGCCGGGGAGAAAAGGTCACAGAGGAACGCTGGTGTTACAGTTCTTTGATGTTGGTTGGAGTTGCTCGTTCATGATAGAGGATCAGAAGCTAATATTTTGCTAGGAAGCTGCTGCAGAAACAAATTTTCAGGGCTTTCCGGTTTGTTCTGACTTAACTGACGAGTTACATTCACTGGCAACTTTATGAAGGACACCTGCTCAACTCCTCGTTGATGCAAATATGTGATTGGCAGCAATTAAGCATGCAGATATGGTCGAGACGACTTGGTGAAGTTCTGGTCTGAGTATTTGAGAAACCGTTGATCTGCGGGGATTTTCCCACACAACCATCTCTAAGGTCCAAAAAAGAGAAAATATCCAGTGAGTGGTGTTTCTCTGGGTAAAAATGTGCTGTTGATGTCAGAGGTCCGCAGAGAATGGCCAGACTGCTTTGAGCGGATAGGAAGGCAGCAGTAGCTCAAATAACCATTTGTTACAGCCAGTGTATCCAGAAGAACGTCAACGAATGCACAACAAATCAAAGCTTGAAGCTACAGAAGCAGAAAACCACACTGAATGGCACTCCTGTCAGCTAAGAACAGGAAACTGAGTCTATAATTCAAACAGGCTTTCAACACCGGACAGCAGAAGATTAAAGAAACACTGTCTGGTCTGTTGAGTCTCTGCTGCAACACGGTGGTAACGTGATGGTAGGCTCAGTATTTGGCATAAGTAACATGGAAGCTTGAATCCATCCTGCCTTGTTTCAACAGTTCAGGTTGCTGGTGGTGGCGTAATGGTGTGGAGGATATTTTCGGATTTCTTTTTATTGTCAGAGACCTGATATAGAAGCAGTGACATGTGAGAAAATCATAAGTCACGATCAGCAGTTCTCATAATTGTTCTCATAAAGATTATGATGGCCAAAGGCAACGATTTATTGCACACTGTTTTGTTCGATATTACATTAATTAGCGTGGTTTTCATTTCTACTTCCTTTGTCATCTGCTCTTTCGTCTCCATCGATCTCACGCTGTACATCACCTGGGTGCAAACCGCCGGATTAGCAAGGCTCTCTCCACGCTGCTTCCAGGTTCTTTATTATGTCGGCCATGTGGAGCTGTGGCTGTGGTAACTGTGGCTGTTGTGGTTATTTTTAACTCCTGTCTGCGAGGACGAACACTTTTTCTGTCCTCCTCCTTCTCGTCGATTGTGTGCGGAGGCCCTGTGGGGAGGGGGTGTTTTCTGTTGGTCACTCCCAGAGGACCGCAGGCACGATGGGCCTGTGGAGGCTGCTGTTCGGTCGCTCTGCATCATTACTAAATCAGACATCATTGCCTCCTCCCACGCAGTAAACTTTCCTTTAAACAAACAGTCTCCAGGTGCGCTTCAGTCTCAGGTCGCTGTTGTTTAACGCTGCTTCTGAACCCTTTTGGGGATATTTCGTTGTTGCGTATCCACGATATGTAGGTGTGACAGTAAGTGGGTCAGCCAGGTTGTCCTGGTTACAGCTCAGTTGAATCGATAAATCATATTGTTAAGTCGCAGCCACGTTTGGTCCTCCAGCTCCTCGTTGTTATTTCATGACCTCACAATGCTCCTCGAGAGCAGACGAGGACTTTTTTTTTTTCCTTACAGGCTGAGAAAATGATACCGCATGGCTTATTTTTCCATTATCATCCCTCCCCAATTTCAGGGAACAACAACACCCCCCCCCCCAAAAAAACAAAAAACAAAAAACAAAAAAAAATCCAGACATGACAGATTGTGACGATGATGGTGACAGATTTTGGAAAATGGTGGTGATGGATTTTGGAAAATTAATCCAAAACATAAATAATCAGTGATAGTTATAGACACTGACTTTATTTAATCCCACACTGGGAAAATTCACTCGTTACAGCAGGGGACAGGATAAAATTAGAGATGTATTAGAAAAATAAAAATATTTAAGATGGTTCAGATGGTTATAATACACAGTAAAATAGACCAAGGGTGGCGGTGGTGTTGTTGTTGTTATTTTTATGTACATAAAGTGCAGTGGGAATAATAATGATACACATGTACTTTTATCCTGTATGGGTATTGTGCAACTGTTTCTGTTTCTCAGAAGAACTTAACTGATTTTCTTCTGTAATATTAAAACTAAAAAAAGACTTTAAAGAGCTTTCTTTATTCACACAAGTGTA
>VVHJ01020341.1:2755-14583 GCA_015107715.1 Tylochromis polylepis
AAAATCCACAAAAAAAAAAAAAAAAAAAAAATCCTTATCTTATATCAAGCCTTAGTGCATCCTTTCAGTTCATCTGCCTAAAACAACTTTCTTCTGATTGGCTGCCCCTCACAGACACAAGGTTTAAAACATCAGGCGTGTAAGGTTTCTGTGGTCACAGCCATATTGTGTGTCTGATGACATCACACGGCTCCACCAGCAGGATAAACTTTGTGAAACTGAGTGTTTAAAGCAGGCTGAAGCCTGAGCTTTGTGCACATGTGGGTTACACACACTGTCCACACCGTTATGTGAAAATTTGGATATCTTTAATATATGAGGAGATATAGGAGACAGTAGGTTAAAGCAGAATAAAGACACAAACCCAGGACCATAATATTGTTGGCAAATTTGGAATTTAAATATTTTCTTTGTTTTGGACAATTGTTTCACAATTTCAGAAACCTGCCATTTCTTCAAAGCCCTGAGCTTATTTCACTTATTTTGTTTATGGCTAATACAACGTGAGTATATGAGTATGCAGACTGGGCATGCAAACGTTAAAAAAAACAAAACAAATCACGGTAACACCGTGCTGTTAGAGTAACATGTGACTGAAATAAGTGTGTCAGAGGCAGCTCTGTGACAGATCTTTGTCACTGCGAATTAAAGTGCTCTCCATCAGCTCCCAAAGGGAAACAGAAGAACCTGCATGTCTTCGATGCTGTCCCGACACCTCTCTGTGTCAGTGGACGGGTTTTCCTGCCGCTTTGAGCGTCCTCTCAGAGGCGCGGCGGCTTACCAATTCCAGCTGGATCCTTAGCTGCAAGTGCGTCTTCGTCATCTAATCACTCACCTGGACTACATAAGGATGAGCTCAGCACGCAGTCAGGCTCATATTGGGACTTCTGTCATTGCCTTTGAATCTCATTTTGCCAAAGACCTCTTGCGTGTGCCAAACACAAATACACCCAATCTCACGTTCCCGGAAACCGTCCCACCAGCTCGCATTTCATCGCCGACGATGACTCCACAGGCCCACACCTCCCTGCACGCCCACACCTGCTTGTTGTGCAGTGTTGCTCCTTCGCTTCGTTACCCAAGCTCCTCGCCCTCAGTTAGTAACCCGAGGGCGAGGAGCTGCCCAGAGTGTCTTTGATTTGGCAGCGGTGTCGTTTTCCACACGAACGGGTGTTTTTCATCCACTTGAACTCTTTTTATCGACTCTGGAAACTCTGTTGTTTAACTTTTCCATTTAAGAAATGACATCTTGTCATTTTAAGTTAAAATGTTAAAAACTTTTATTTGGCTCCAGATTTCACCTCCTGTCTGTCTCTTCGCTCCGGGATACTTTTACTCGGACTCACTGAGGAGGTGATCTACATCTCTGGGAAGGATTCTTAACCCTCAGGATAAGGAGCCCAAAACACCTCCTTATCTATGAAAAGCTCCTTGAACCCCAAAGAAGGAAAAGGAGTGCCGGCTGTCAGACTTTCCTCCAGAGTCACCTGACCCCGCTGAAGACTTATGGGTGGCCGTGACACATTACATTAGGTTACTTACTAAGTAACATGCCTAGCAGCATCAGTTTACTTTCAGGATATATATATGCAAACAAGACACGTTATTTAGTAAAAGAAAAATATATATTTATTATAATTTTATACAACTGTCAAGATCTTCACATTTCTTACTGTAATAAAGTAGAATCGACTCGAATCACAGCCCTCATCGCAGAGATGCAAACATGAAGAAAAACAAAGGCAGTTTGTAACACACATATTCCAGAAGATAAACTTGTATAAAGCTCTACGATGACGCGCTGCTGCAAAGGCCAAAACGTTTCCACGCGCCGATTTCTTCCACGTGTTGCTGCGCTTGCATAAAGCGGGATGCGCACAGTTCTGCGCTGAAAACTGCACGTCTGACACAACAAGTGCATTTTCGAACCATTAGGAACATCTGTGAAGTGTCTGCGTAAAGCTTTAGCCCAAATAACACCGTTAAAATCAAAGTTTTATCGCGCTCGCTGAGGAGCAGGAGACGCATTTTAGAGCCAGGTAACGGTAACTGCAGATTTTCACATTTCAGCCACTTAACAGCTCAAATGATTGTTTTCACTTTCACGTCAGTGTCACAAAACACAGAAACGCTCTCACTGCAAACTGCAAACTCCAGCTCGGGTTATAAAACACATTTCTTGAAAACAGAAATCAGAAGCGACCCTTCTTGTCCAGAAACTTGGACCCCTAGTGGAGGAGTTTCATATTATTTTGCACAGACTTGCAATGTAAAAATAAAAATAACGATCACGCCATCTGTTATTAACAGACAGCTGGCAGCAAATTTAAGCAATGAGGAGCTGCAGAGGCTCAGAGGCCGCATGAGAGGAAACCGTGTTCCACATTCTGGTCTAAACCGATCAGCTGTGAGATCTGCAGAGAGAAAGGTGCTTTGTGTAATGCCTGAAGCTTTCAGATCCTGCAAAACCTGCAGCTGCCCCACCCCGCCTGGTTTTTCTATGCACGCGGTGTTCTTTGGCATCACATCTAAAGTATTGCAGCCTCAATGCAGCAAAGAAGCGTATTTGAACCCAAACCACAGTCTCACCTGAACCTCTCATAAAGTCATTTTTGCTTAAACTGAAAGCAAAAAGCAAGTTAAAACAGAAAGAACCTGCGAGCTCATCACTTACTCCTCTGCGGTCTTTAAAATAAGGACGTCCGGCACTAGAATTATTGGTTGGTTCAACTCATTTATTCACGTACAGCATCACTGAGTTGTTCTGCACCTACTCTTCAGTGCCAAGCCCCCTCTCTCCCTCTGTGCTGAGAAACTGCGCACATGCGAGGTGGAAAGTAAGGCAGATGACAGCCCCACGAAGCACCGCCATCCTGCACGACTTTATTCTGACACACTGCCGCTCATGTCCTCGATCAAACTGAAATATAAGAGAGCGATGCACTAAAGCGCTCAGCTCAGCTGTGTGCGCATCAAACCTGCAAGGAAACCAGACTGCAGAGGAGATTTTTGCTCAGATTTGACTGTTCCAAGTGTTTTCTTGCTTTTTGATGAGTCACTTAGTCCGATTTGTTTTTTCTTGCTGTCAGGTTTCATCGGATCATCAATTAGTTGCCAGGAGCGGCCCTACTTTCACAGAGAGGCGCTGACACCGAAGGACACCTTGTGCACACTTCTGCAGCACTAGCGTCGTCTGACAGGAGTATTTCACAGTCGGGGTGTGAACGCGTTGATCCCCCTCGATGCCTCGTGGTTACTGCGGTCTGTATGAGACCAGAGCAGGTTGACGGTTTCTGTGTGACGGTCACAGCTAACGCAACTGTCACTGAACCAAGAAGTGAAAAACTGCCTAACTGTGCATAAAGTCTCCAGTATACACTTCTCTGACTCTACTTTCAGTATAAAGGGAGCTCAGGGGAAAGGGCCGGTCATCCACTCATCACAGGGTTGACGGTCCGACTCCCTGACTGGCGAGTGTGACTGAGAAGCATACAGCGCTACACAGAGACAGACATTTACCACATTAGATGAGAAAGTGAAGCCGAAAGCGTTGCAGGGTTTCTGTAGTGCGGCAGTAACCAGAACAACTGGATATAACAGAACTCTGAACATGTACCGTGCTCCTGCAGCACTCACATCTGACAAATCGGCAGCTTTTCTACATGACAAGTGAACACAGCAAGTGCATAAATCTGTACATGTGCTCAGTGTCCAACCTCCAGCCCCAAAATCACGGCGCTGAAATTCATTCCTGCGCTCACAACTTTGCTTAGTCCCTCATTGTTAGTCACTTGTTCTCCTCTCCATCCGTCAGTCCGGTCTGACATTTTTCCTGCTGATGTAAATCCAGCTCCTCGCATCTATTTTCGTCTCTTGTGCAGCCGTCCACTCGGGCCAGTCGCCACAGTAACCGCATCCACGTAAAAAACACGCAGATTTTACCTCGAATGACTGCGAAGCTGTGAGAGCCGTGCGGGGTGCGCAGGGGGAGGAGAGTGCCGAGTGTTCCTCCAGATAAACATCGTTTCTCGTTTAATGCCTCTTTAACTGCTGAATATGTGACGCACCGGCAGCAGGCAAAGCTTTCCACTGAAATTTTCCACCGCAGACGGAAACGGTGCAGGTGCGGAGGAAAACACGTGCAAGCAAATCGCTTTACTCCTCAGCTGTGAAATTAAATCTTTCTCACGAAGACGTAAATAATGCAGACACACTCTGAGGAGAGCTTTAAAAGTGCCCGGCCTCACATGCGGAAACGGATCCGGCTCGCTGCGAGTGCGATCGTCTCACAGCTCAGGTCTTTAGAGGTGCTCTGTGGAGTTTCTGCATCTCCTGTATGACCTGCCTTCAGCAAATAAATTCACTTTATTCCACTGGTACACAGGTGGCTCATAAATCTCTTTAAAACTCTAGAAAGGCACTGAATTCTTTCACTCGTTCTAAAAAAAACAATAAGGCCTTACGCATTATCAAAATCCTTCACTCAACCTTTTAGAAGCGCTAAAATTATTTTTAAGGTTCGTTTCTTTAAAATCTCCAAATCAGTGCCCAGGATGCTCACCTGCAGCACTGTCTCGCAGCTATAGGTGAGTCTGAATAATACGTATGCTTGGTGTGCCACAAATCTTCTCTCATTCTAATTGAATTCAGACACTGATCGTGGATTTATTTAGCTCAGCCATGAATTAACAGAATCTTCAAATAATGTGGTGCCTATATTTTTTTAACCTTACAATAAAAAAGCATTTTTTAAAAGTATATTTTGGGGCCTTTTCGTTTTTATTGTGTTGCAGCAACAGAGAGAAGACGGGAGAGCTGAGAGAGAGAACGGGGGGAATAGTAAGAGGCCTCAGGACGGATTAAAGCCCGGGCCTCTGCAACAGCCTTAAGCCATATGAGCCATCTGCTCGACCCTGTGAGCTATACCGACACCCCAGACAGTTTGATAATATGGTGAACGTGACTGGTTTACATGCAGGAATAATGGGAATAGGTGTATATATTAGCAGGGATGTGTGATCTGACAGCAGGGCCGAATTCCTCAGTGTGAGGAACGTGAAAGGCTCGAAACATGACAAACAAAACATTTAAGAGTATAAATATATTTAAAATGACCTAATTGATTGCAGTAACATAAATTCAGTTCAGTGCGAGCCTTTACGCCATATTCCTGTTATTTACAGGCACAGTGCAACAACAGCCCGACACAACAAGGAGCGAGATAAGCAGACTAACATGGGATGGCTGTGAGCGTTGGATAAACGCGTGTGTGTGTGTGATTGGGTGAACGAGACTTTGAGCAGAAAGCGCTTTGAGTGCTCAACATGAGTAGAAAGTACCACTCCATTTACCAACATCTATTTATAGACGTATACTGAAGTTTTACTGGAGGACACTCTCTGCGTGTGTGTGTCGCTCTTTTGGGGATTTTTGTCAGAGCTCAGGGATACAATCAAAGTTTCCTGCTGTGAAGTATTTAAAGTTGCATAAATACCGACATGTAAAACTCCACAGGGCACCGTCAACCCGTCGCGTGAGGCTTGTGATTGCATCGCCCACAAGATTCAACAACAGTCTCTACATCCTGCGCTGGATGCTCCCTTTTAACTGCTGTCAATATGTAACACTGTTAATTATCAGTAAACCTTTAGTAGGAAGTCAGAGATGACTTTTTCCTCCTCAGAGTCACGGAGTGAAAAATGACCTATGATTTGTGACCCCGTCTTTTCTCCTTCCTCTGTTTCTTGGAGCTTTGTTCTTAATCTGTGCTCCCCACGTTTCTACGAAACATTCACGCAGTTTACTTGATTGTAACTGTGAATATGTGTTGTGAATACCTTTTTTTCCTTCAACTGGATCAAGTTTTCAAAATACATTTATTTGAAAAAGAAAAAACGTCATTAAGTCGAATAACAGATTGTTATTGTAGAAATCCTGTGAGGAGTCACGGTTAAGAATAAAACTGATCTGAGGCATCGGACATGCAAAGACCACCGAACTAGTTTAAGGCTTTGAAATTAGGACTGAACCCTTGACTGATACATAAGTACACAGAGTATTACAGCCACTGTTAGGGGGGATAAAAACTGAGATGCTGAACTGGCCGGGTTTCGGGTTTCAGGTTTCAGACCAGGTGACACTGAAGTCCTTTAATAAATCAGCTGTCGTTCAGTCTCCTCAGCTCCGTCATAAACATTTTGTAACCATGCTTCTGTGATTTCCCCCAAATATTTACTAAAGCCTATTTTTGCATTACATCAATTCCATGCTTTTTTCCTTACACAGCCTTTTTGGTTTTAGTACTTAAACCAAACAAGTGCAAACAACTGCAGTTCCTCTAACGGCCACTTGAGGCTGCCTCCAGTCCCAATAGACCCCCACATTAAAATGTCCAACATTAAAAAGCATGTTTTATACTCGTTTCCCTTTAATAACTTCATCATTAGAAATAAAACTAAAATTACTCAAAACATTCAGATTTTATTTTGAAAATCTCTGCTTTGTTTCCCCTGCAGTGGCTCTAACACTCGACCCGTACCGTACTGATTGCACTCTGCACCGCGTGCGCTCTTTAGCCCTCGCCCTCGCCATCCTGCAGGTTGTGTTTGACCAGAAATTCTTTGATGGTTGGATGATTGTCTAGCCCCACCCACCGCTCCTCCAGATGCCGCAGAAGCTCCTCCCACTGTCGCTTGTCTTTACCCGTCTGCCACGACAGCCGAACTATCACTCGTAACAGCGGCAACAGCAGGGGGTGTGGCCTGTCGACGTGCAGGCGTGATGTGTCCGTCTGTTGGAAGGGCTTATTGTCAGGTGGGAGGGGCTTATCCTCTGTGTTAGTCTGAGTTTCGATGGGGGTCAGAACACGCAGGGCGTGGTCACAGTGATCCCGGGCCTCCTCCAGCTGGTCCACCTGCTGGAAACAGCTCGACAGTCCCACCAACGTGAAGAACCAATGGGAGGAGGTTGGAGGAGGGACCTGAATCTGGTTGTCATAGTAACTTGCCCATCCCAGTTTCTGCTGCAGTCTCTTGGCATTGAGCAGAGGACCCAAGGCCTCCTGGTAACGCCCCGCCCTCAACGAAACAAGACAAGCTGAACAGTGAAACACTCACAGCGGCAAACAGTAAAAACCGTGAGATTATAATTTATGAAAGTCAAGAAATGCTCAAGGAAAATCTAATGCTATTTTTACAGTACATTTAGAAATATGCATCAAGCTAAGGACGTGTTGAGCTGCTTTGTTCTGTCCCGGACTGTCAGAGTTCTGCTTAAAGCAGGGGTGGGCAAACTATGGCCTGCGGGCCACATCCAGCCCGCCGACAATTGACACAGGATGGCCCAAATCAAATCATATCATAATTATGGCTGCATTCGTTTGACCTCGTCCTGTAATGCCTGGCGTTCCACCAGGTGGCGCATTAGGTGCAGTGATTTGTTATTATTGTGCTACTGCAACAATGAGCGGGCCAAAGAAAAGAAAAGAGGTCGACAGTGAGTGCCGAGTGTTGAATAAGGAACGGACAACTAAATACTTTTTCTGTATGTCTCGAAGTGAACACAACATCAGCCGTCACATTTCCACCAAGCGTGCTAATTACGCTAACAACCAATCGACGCAAGAACGGGGTTGGCAGCTAGTTTGCAGACTCAGCAAAACACCTTTAGCCGACAACCTACCATTCAAGAATCAAGCACGAAGGCAAGTTATTTGCTGGCATTCAAATTAGCAAAGACCAGCAAGCCTTTCTCAAAGAGCGCACGGTAGAGACACTGGGTTTCTTGAACAAATTTGAAAAAACTAGCCTGTCACCCAGGACAGTGACTCACCGTGTTGAGCTAACTGACAAAGACTTAGCTAGCAAGCTAAACAAAAAAAGCGGAGTCATTTACATCGTATTCCTCGGCGCTGGACAAAAGTAATGACATAACGGACATGGCATGGCTTTTGATTTTTATCAAAGGGAATAATGACAATTTTGAGATAACGGAGCAGTTTTTGGCCATCCTAAAGGGGAAAACAGGGGGAGAGGTCTTGTATGACGGCGTATTGGGGGTCATCGAGAGGCACAAGCTACCTTGGAGTACGCTCACCAGCGTCTAGTCTGGGGAAAGTATGTCAACCAGTGCGGGAGCTGAACAGGAGGCTATCCGCTCTTTAAGTGATGACGTATGAACCCTGCTTCTGCGTTTATTAAGGCTGTTGTGTTTTTAACATGTTTTAATGCTTTGTATGTTGCTCTATTTAATCTGAACGAGCCCCTAAAAACAGTCAGCGATCACTGTCGGCCTCTCTCGGTTCCTGTTAAGTTTTCTTACACGACGCTAACATTCACAGATGAGGTTGAGGAGACAGGAGTTCATAAGAGTTACCTGATGAGCAGCTGTCCGGTCTCCAGGTCGGTCAAGTAGAAGAACTGACGAACACACAGCGCCCCCCGCAGGGCGTGCAGGGAACACAGGTGAGACAGGTACTGTTCAAACGCCCGGCTCCGCTTAGCGATAGTCTCTGCTGTGAAGTTCCTCCTGAGCTTTTTTCCTGCGGAGGTCAAAACCCAACGTTCAGGTTTTAATGTCGCGGCGATGAAATTCTTACTTCCCCGTACCACAGTAACATCCACAGCATCAACGTGAGACAGAATACACGAGGTTTACCCACGTGGGAAACACACGCGCTCCATGTGCTCGCCGTGTTTGCGGCGAAGAGTGGCGTGGAGGCGCTGGAAGTCAGAGTACCGACGCGTGATGATGGCGGGAGTCTTGTCGCTGCCGCCAGACTGGATCACATGGATTGTGTACAGCTGGAGAGAAACATTTTATCAGAAATCTTTCCAAACAAATGTCACTGCATGTTATGACTGAAGCCTCTGCGGTTGTAAGCGTGACATAATGAGCGGTTTTTTTTTTTAGTTTGAGCTCCGCCGCGCACAGATCTGCCCCAGGGCTCATTGAAAACGTCACTTATGGACGATTTCAGAGACTATTACGTACACGTGGCTCCGACCAGAGCTTCCAAATCCAATCTATGGATGCGCACCAGCATTTCAGACAGAGAGGATATAAGGGTCAGGGAATCTCTCTGGCTCATAAAGCTTTTTGTGTCTGTACCGCCTGTGGTTAGAAAAGTGTTTTGGTTGCCTATTAGAGGGGCGTGCATTTCCTGGGTGAACCGCTGCATGTAACTGGTGGCACACCTGCGCCGAGTGAAGCTGAAACTGCTCTGTATGCGCCTTCGTATCTCAACACCCTGAAGAAGGGACGAGCTGATAAGTGTTGGTGCATTTTTTCATCTTTAGCCCAATAAATTAAAGGCCTTTACTTTTTCAAACCTTGAGTGCCTGGATTTAGGAGCTTTTATGCCTTTTTTGGTTACAATTCTCCAGGTTTTTTTTGTCTTTGACAACTCACCACGTATTTTGAGGAGCTGTCCTGCACCACGCTGGCGTCGGTCACCTCGAACAACAAGCTGTCCGTCTGCCATCTCACAGAGGAGACCGAGCTTCCTCCGCCGAGTCCGCGCAGACTCCTCCAGCTCTCCTGAAGCTGCCGAGTCAGCAGGGAGGAGGAGGAAGAGGAGGAGTGGCCGACTGGGGAAACACCCGCAGGACTGGTGTCTACGAAAGACAGGTAAAAAGCCAGGTCAGGTGACCAGGGAGTAAGGTTGGGCGATATGTAAAAATGTTCCAACCGACAATCGTCAGTCCAATAAATGACGACAGGCGATATATTCGAATAGCGAAGGTGACTTTTTGATGGGCGGAGCAATGTAATCATGCACGGACTGATTTGCACGTTTAGAATTTATAAGTTTTGTTTGGAGGGAATATTTGACCTTCTTTTCTTGTTTGTTTCAGTATTGATATAGCTTACTGTTTGGATTATTCATTCATTCATTTATTTATTTGAGATGCACCAAATCGCAAAAAAAAGAGTCAACATTACGTCGGAGATTTTTTTTTTAATGTTCACTGGAAGAGACATTTTGATTTTTAACTTACTTTTTGTTTAAGTTTGCGTTTGCCGTTTGGTCGAGTGTGTTAGACGGATAAACACCGGAACGACCAGTAAACACGGTTATAGTGGGAAAAAGAAGCCAGTTTCTCTTTGTTTCCCTCCCCACCATTGTGTGGTTGTTATTATTTCATTTAAATCAAATGTTTTTTTCTGAACATAGGCTACCGCCTTTCTTTCTTTCTGTTCTGACTTTGAGTAAACGAGTCGCTGCTTTTGGGCGCGCTCTAAGGAGGCTGCGTTTGTTCGTGCCGTTAAAACGGCGCTGTTATTTTTTCCGCTGACCGCTTCTCTTAGCTTCAACCAACATTGTTAGCAAACTTCCTCATGGGCAAACAAATAAATCGCTCTTGTAAAACCGATCAGTGAAAGGCTCAGCCTGTCGTCGATGGTCGATAAATTCGTCCAATCGCCCGACCTTACCAGGGAGTACAATGTGCCGTGGTTTCCCCCAGTGCAGTTCAGCCCCAGTGGACTGCTGGTCCTAAACTGCTCCCCTGCTGAAGATCAACACTGAAGGTTTGTTTTTTTCAAAGCTGAGCAACAACCACTGAGCTCGCCAACGTATTACATTAGATTATTGTTTCTGTTATTTGGTTTTAGCTATAAAAACATCTCTATAGAGTTAGCCTAACTATGAACAACATCCACATATGTACTAACGGCAGGCTGTTAGGTTAAGAGTTGTTGTGTACTCTGTCGCTGGGTTAGCTTTTGTTACTTTCTATCGACTGCCGATAAATAAACTCTCTCTCACAGTCTGACTTTTTTGGTGATCAATTCTCACCGTCTGCTAAGTGTCTGAACCAAACAAAAGTATCGGAGAATAAACACTGGGGTCATTTTTGTATGTATCATGCTGTGGGAATTCCAACAGATGTTGAAATAGCGCCGAGCCGTACTTTAGTGTGATATCAGTTTGCACTGATTCAGCTTCAAAATGATAATCAGAAATTTAAATGTTTCTGCTCGAGGTCCTTTGAGTGAAAAGGGAGAACACCGCTTCACCCATGCTGCTGGGACCCTCCTCCATCGACTCTCCCAGGAAGTCGGAGTCGCTGTCCTGCCCTGAGCCTTCGCCCTCGGCTCCATCCTCCAGACCGCCGTCTGCGCCGTCGAAGCACAGCGTCCCGCCGAGCCGATCGGTCACGCACTCCTCGTCCTCTGCCAGCTCTGCCTCCCAGCGATCCTCGTTAAACGCCTCCTCTTCCTGCCCGCCACCTTCTTCCTGCTCAGGTCCCAGCCCCTGACCATCTTTAAACAGCGAGCGCTTCAGGCGGTCCAACAGCCGAGACGCCATGACGTCGCCAGGCCACCACAGGGGGAGGAGCCTAAAGAAATAGAAGATCACAAGGTCATTTTATCTATTATTTATTAAAGCGCCTTCTGATAATATTATTTGAAGGTTCATTTGTTCATTGTTGTTCATTTGGAGCAGACTGCTTTGAGCTGACAGGATGACAACATTAACTCAAACAAACCTGCGGTACGCAGAAGAGCATCTTTAAATGCGCAACAGCAGCAGAAGACCACACTGGTGCTACTCCAATCAGATAGAAACAGGAAACTGAGGCGACAGTTCCCACTCGCCAAACTTGGAAAACATTAACATTTTCAATTCAATTTTATTTATATAGCGCCAAATCACAACAATAGTCGCCTCAAGGCGCTTTATATTTGTACAGTAGATCGTACAATAATAGATACAGAGAAAAACCCAACAATCATATGACCCCCTATGAGCAAGCACTTTGGCGACAGTGGGAAGGAAAAACTCCCTTTTAACAGGAAGAAACCTCCGGCAGAACCAGGCTCAG
>VVHJ01020341.1:15180-29016 GCA_015107715.1 Tylochromis polylepis
AATGGCTCTGAGCCCCCGACTTTGGGAACCACTGCTATGATGAAATAAATCACAGTCTGCATATAAAAGAATTTGATGACAACTTGACATCACCCATTAGTTTGTGGACTACAACTCTGCACCCTTGATTTTTTTTCCGTGACCATCTTGTTTTTGAAACGAGCATATACCTCGTTTTATTGCGTCTTTTACATTTAAATGGCACTATAATTTATAAAATTGACATCAGGCAGTATTTTAAAAGAGTTAGAATAAGACTTTCATATAATTAACCACCAACACCCTGCTGAGGGGGATCGTAGAGCATTTACATTAGGTTACCTTTCAGAATGGGATGCCACGTCTCTCATTTATAGAGCCTCTTTCATAGATCACTGGACTGAAGATTGATCCAACATTGCATCAGTGATTTGATGTGGGCTCTGGGTAGCATTACACCATGCTGAGTCAAATGTAGCTATTTAACAAAGACAATAAAACACAGTTTTTATCATAGAAATGACTTTGACAAAAACATAAAACTATTTCTTGTTTGTGTTGTGCCAAACGTTAAAGAGAGGACAAGAAACAGCAGAATCTTAGGTTGCTCATTAATACAGTGCAGTCTGTCAGTGACACTTAAGGTGAGTTTCTTTCAGTGTCAGGAGTGAAAGTTGCATCAGTGTACTATCGTGTGGGAGGGAAAGCGAGTATGTGCATCTCAGAGTTGTTTCATTATAGGCAGAAGTGACAAGTTCTTTGGTTATGGCAAGAGCAATTAGCTTTTGAACCCACATGTCAAATACTGAATATTATTATACTGCACTACAGAGGAGCGATGGTTAATACTTGAATCTATGAGTACAAAAATAGTGGCTTTGCAGATTTACATGACAGATATCCTCGACGAGGGAGTGGTCACGGCTCACTAGCTGTGCTCCCATCTAATCACGACGGAGGGCTGCTCATCAAGAGACTGGTTAGTGACAGGCAGGAGATTTTCTTTGCATTTCATTTCATGAAACTGTGACATCCTTCAGCGACACGCTGACATATGTGACGTGAAATTTACTGGAGACTGGAGGCTCAGGCTGGTCACCAAAATTAGCACAGTCTAATTTCTCCATAATTGCAATAATTTGGATGGGATGATGATAACATTCCTACCGCATGTCACAAGAAATCTTCCTGTAATATATACACACTGTGGTTTAAATTTCGGTTGATGGAGCTGAGGAAAAAACCAGTTTAACTCAGGTGTTTTTAACTATAACTGAAAATTCTGTGTTAAATACTATATATTAAAATATATAGACTATATAGTTTGTTGATTTTATTTTATCTGTAAATAATTTTTCAATGATATTATGTAATATACTCTGTTCTGTACTGACAGTATAGTAAAAGTCCCATAGAGACAAACCTAAAAACACAGATATATGAGATAACCTTTGATGTTTTTGTATTATTAGCTGCTGTATACCATCAATTCAATTCAATTTCATTCATATAGCACCAAATCACAACAACAGAGAAAACCCCAACAGTCATATCAGATACTTAAGACCTTATAAGGGCTCAAAAGTCTTGAAAAAAATACAGTGAATTAAAAACACCCGCTTTTGACCCACGCTAAAGAATTTAATGAGCCTACAACTCAGAAATGATTTGTAGTATAAAAATAAACTATTGCATGATTTCATCATATATACGTAAGCTATTTTACACACACACACACACACACACAAACCCTGACAAAGTGAAATCAGAATGTCGTTGATGTAGCAGCTCATCCAGCTCACGATCCATCACAATTTACAGTTTATTGCCCGTAAAATGACAAATGCGACTATGACCTTGAGCTCAACCCATTAACTGATCACTGTGCGTGAGCTTAATTAAATCCTGACCAATGTTGTAAGGGCAGGTAATCCAACTCTTAAACATTCAAATCTGGCATGATGTAAGAAAAATATTTAGAAAAAAAGGCTTTACATGTGAAACAACCAGAGTCTTTGCCACAGTCCAATCCACTATGGGGTAACAAGGTTAAAGATCCATATGATCTAAACTCTTGTTATCATAGCTTTTGAATAACTGAGACATAAATAGAAAGTGTACTCAGAGATCTCTCACAAAGCGAGGCAGAAAAATCATGCAGTTTTTGATCTGGTTTTGAATTACAAAAAATAATCCTCTTAAAATGCACATATTTAATTTCTTGTCTGTGCACTTAAAGAAACGCGTGTTTTTTTTTTTGAGGATATGCTCTGAATTGTGTTAAATAGGAGAGGTCTGTGCTCTGTGGTGTGTGTGCATGGCTCTCTGTGTCTGTGTGGTACTCAGTGTTGGGGTCATTACTCAACAAAGGTAATTGTATATTACGTATTACTCATTACTTTTTTCCCAGAGGTGGGAAGTAACGAAGTACAAATACTTCATTACTGTATTTAAGTAGGATTTCCAGGTATCTGTGCTTTACTTGAGTATTTATTTTTACCTGACAACCTTTTTTTTTACTCCTTACATTTTCAAAACAGGCTCATGACTTTTGGTTTAAGGAGGTTTAACATTTGAGTTATTATTTCAAGTCACTGTGAGCCTTCACACATCAAACCGAATTGAGTCTAAACACAAACGCATGAAAGGCAGTCCTGTGTGTGTAATAATCACAGGGTCACATAAAAAAGATGAAAGAGGCAAAACTGTTGTCAGGTGACAACTTCACTCAGAGATGGAGAAAGATTCAATACAATTTTATTTACATAGCGCCAACTCACAACAACAGTCACCTCAAGGCGCTTTATATTTGTACAGTAGATCGTACAATAATAGATACAGAGAAAAACCCAACAATCATATGACCCCCTATGAGAAAGCGCTTTAGCGATAGTGGGAAGGAAAAACTCCCTTTTAACAGGAAGAAACCTCCGGCAGAACCAGGCTCAGGGAGGGGCGGGGCCATCTGCTGCGACCGGTTGGGGTGAGAGAAGGAAACAGGATAAAGACATGCTGTGGAAGAGAGCCAGAGATACATTTGGAGGGTAGCGTCAGAAACAACATCAAAGCTTGGATCCATCCTGCCTTGTTCCACCCGAGTATCGCTGCTGACTCTGTCCATCCACAGCGTACCAATCTTCTGATGGCTGCTTCAAGCAGGACAATGTGCACAAAGCTCAGATCATCTCAAACCGGTTTCTTGAACATGATACCGAGTTTGCTGTAATCAAATGCCTCCAGTCACCAATTCTCAATCAAGTAGAACCCATCTGCTGCCGCGTTAATACAGACCAAAATCTCTGAGGAATGTTCTGGTATCCCAAAAAGTTGATTGTGTTCATCTGGACGTAGCGTTTTCGGTGGGAGAAACATTTCGTCGCTCATCCGTGTGACTTCTTCAGTCTCAGCTTTTTGGGCTTTCCTTCTCTGGATGATTGAGCATGCATCGACACATTTGGTTATGTTGTTTTCTTGTTTTCTTGCCTTTCTCCCTTTTCAGAGTTGTAGTATAAGAGTCCACATCTGTGACCCGCTCATAAGAACTGCAAAACAACAACAACAACACACAAAAAAAAAATACAGCAAAGGAGGCCCTGAACAGCTGAGCAGCTGAAACCCTGAAGCACGAATGGAAAAACATTTCAGTCCATCAGTTTGGCTCCTCGGGTCCCGAACTCTTACAGTGTTGCTAAAAGAAGAGGGGACATGCTCCTGCTGCAGTTTCATTTGACAGATTTGTGGCAACATATTCTAAATGTGCACTTATTTGACAAAAACAGCACTATTTTTTTCAGTTTTTAAATTTAAGGTGTTGCTTTCTGTGCTATTTTTATATGACGCGATCTTGAATTGCTTTGCAAATCATTCCATTCTGTGTTTGGGACTGTGAATCTGCACCACAGGAAAAAACAATTCACTCGCTTTTAGAATCCAGGACAGCGAGAGACTATTTGAGCTCTGCAGACACACTGATCCACATGTGAAACAAACCCGGCTGAGAGCAGGCTGCTGAGCTGGCTCCAGTTACAGAGCTGGCAGCTCCTCTCAATGGAAATCATGTCACACATTAATAATGCGCCAACTTGCTAAGTCAGCCTGCAGCCAGGAAGAAGGAGCGCCCAGCGAGGCTTCGGCCTGCTGAACTTCCTCGGGATCCCTCGCTCACCGATTCTGCATTTTTGACACGTCCGATGACTCAGTTCAGAAATACGAGTCAGGGAGTCGTCGCGGAGCTGCAGATCTGAACCACTGGAGGGTAAATGTGGGGCAGAACTGGTTGATGGAACATAAATTGGTGATTCGATGAAAAATGTCAACTGGGTGGAAGAGTGAGGGAGTAAATAAGAAGCCAAAATAGGACACAAAGTCCACCGTCTGGCCGGGCCTTTCTGTGTGGAGTCTGCATGTTCTCCCCGTGTTTGAATGGTTGCCTGCATCTCACTGTCCAGGTCTCACTCTGTGGTAGCTGGGATAGGCTCCGTGTCCATTTCCTAAGGAAGAGCTCGGCCACCCTTCGGTAGAAGCTCATTTCTGTTGCTTGTATTCACAATTTTATTTTTTTGGCACCATCCAGAGCGACCGGGGAATCAACAGCTTCATCTCAACCTTCATTCCTAACCCACAGTGGGCACTCCACCTTTTTCTGACTGAGAACTGTGGCCTTAGACTCTGAAGTACTAATTCTCATGCTACTTTCAGTACAAGCTGGAAGTCACCGCCTGATGAAGTCAACAGAGCCACATCATCTACAGAACAACCAGCAGGTGGACACTGCTCTCTCCTGGGATAAACAATTTGACCTCTAGCGGTAAAACTTTACTGAATCCATACAGAGCATAGTGGATGTATAAAGGCACAAACCCTTCCCTGTTCCAACTAAACAACAGTTCGATTCAAATAGTTTATCTAGATCTAAAAATACTTTTGCATTTGCATACTCCTGTGTAGTAACGCCAGCATTACATTAGCTGTAACGCATTTTATCTAAGCCGTCCAGTGAGCTGCAAGGCTTCCTGAGGCGCCCTGCATTAGAGCGTATGGAAAATGAGACTGGTTTGTTAGTTGGGTGTGTTTACCTTCATACAGAGAGAATAAAAGGTTTTTAACAAGAACTGTAAAAGAAAAGTACTAAACACAAAGTTACAGCTGAATGAAGGTCAATGGATTATAAAATGTCACATAAAAAGGATAGCTTGTCTAAACTTACAGTCATATGAACTGCTAAAGACTCCATACCGCAGCATGAAAATATACCTGGGCTCTTTGTGAAACGAGTTCAACAAGTTTTTATGATTTATCCATTTTGGTGTTCCTCTAAAATTATTCCAAACCACCAAAACAAGAACAATCGCCTTTAATCTACAGAGCTGGGAGTCAGCAACTCAGCTGACAGCTGGTCAAGTGCAGCAGCACTGAATCCTCTGTTCTTCTGCTTTTCACTTTTCACTTTAATTTTATTTAAATTTGGCTTTTAATTTTTTGGGAACGTCATCGGTTTTATTTTTTATTATTTTTTGGTATTATCAAATCTTTTCTTTCGACTTTTTTTCATTCTTTTTGTTTGTTTTACTTTTACTATCCTTTAAGCCTGCGTGTTTACGCAAAAATGCTAAACATGCAATTATAATTATTATTAATAATAATATAAACAAGTTTGAATACGCTTTGCAAATATTAAGCAAGAGAAATGCGAATTTACGTGACGTCCCTGAAAGCCTCAGATAATTATTATGTAGTTAACACGCGAAACAACGTTAAACACACAGGCACGTATCAGCTATGGACACCATTAATAAAATGTGTTTTATGTGGAGGTGGAGGTGGAGGCTAACACGCACAGCAGTGTGACGTTAGCAGCCCAGCTAACAGCTTTGCTTTTCGGAGCTTTCTAAGTTACTGAGCATCACACGTTAAACGCGTTTAGTTAGCTAGCTCTCCGGAGGTTGGACGAACTCACCCCGCGGCTGAAGCGGAAAACCTCCCACAGCTCCTGTTAATCTATCCGAGCACCGTGGATTAAAAGTTTAAGTCTCCACCCTCTAATTTAAAGATGACAGTCCTACTTATGACTACATCAACTGGGCTGTGGCGCTAACGGCTAACTAGCTAACAAGCTACCCCAGAAAACTTAGTTTACACTCCACGAGCTGCTCCTCCGCCACCGATTCATTAACTCCGAGCTCCGCGGGACTCACCCGCACTCCCTCCGCTGCTCTTACTCCATACCAGCTCCGCTAGAGTAAAGTTTGAAGCCCCACGGGTCGGGATCTGGGAGCCGCGCGGTCCTGTCGGGGTTTGCGGGCTCCACATACACGCACACAGCTGACTGGCTGTATCCTTATTCCTGAGGCTGTCCACCCGCCGCAGCCTGCAGGAGGAGGCGGCCCGGGGCTGGATGTCGGACAGCTGCCATATAAGGACATGCACGCCTCAGGTCCGACCAGCAGAGGGGGCTATAAGCTCATTGAGTGGTCACAATTAGTGGGACCAAAGCGATGGACTACCAAAAAGGGATTTCTGTGTGCTTTTATGTCTAATATATTTAAAGTGATATCATTTATGAGAGATATGTTTGAGATGTGTCTGACAGATTATACGCCAACAACAGTTTAATTACCGGCAATCTTTAATCACTTTTTGGCACAACATTGGAAGTGTTCTGTTCACAGGGGTCACAGTGCATCTGTCCAGGGGTGCAGCACAGCTATTTGAGCTGATAATTTAAGCTACAAGCGCACAAGTGAGCTGAAACAGAGAGTGTGGGCAGATAGGGTGGAGTGGGTGTCAAGGGTGATAGCAAGAGTGCAAGGGAAGTTCTAGAAGGCGGTAGCGAGGCCTGTTGTGATGTGTGGTTTGGAGACGGTGGCACTGATAAAAAGACAGGAGGCTGAGGTGGAGATGCTCAGGCATTCAGTAAGAGTGACCAGAATGGACAAGGTTAGAATATTAGTATGTCAGAGGGACAAAGTTGGTTTGGACATGTGCAGAGGAGGGATAGTGGATATACTGGACAAAGGCAGGAGGAAAAGAGGAAAACCTCAGAGGTGGTTCATGGATGAGGTGAAGGAGGATGTGAAGAGGGATAGGGTGAGATGGATGCAGATGATCTGCTGCAGCGAGACCTAAAAGCACCAACTGAAAGAAGAACTGTACACAAGAATCTGTAGAGGTGATTAGAGTAACCAGTAATCAACTGTTCATAAACCATATTTGATGAAAGTGTATTGGAGCTGCAATACGAGTTCCAAGCAATTATTTTCTTTATTTTTCATTCTCCAGGAATGAAGTATACAGGACTGAAAACAACCTCCTAACCTGCGCACTAATACTGTTTTCATTCTTCCCGGTGCCAAGGCACATCAGAGGTCAAACTGCACCAGAATAACTGTAAATGATGTCGCTATCATGATAATTATGAAAGTTGAATGAAGCGTTCGAACTTTGTGTTTCTGGAACTGAACTCAAAAGTCACACAGCGGTGTGATGGAAATAAAACAGGCAGTTTAGTAATAAAACTCCAAGTCTGTAAAAGTCGGGATGCTTCGTGAAATTCTAGCTGATGTTTGATGACCGATTGATGTTGACAGACAGTGCAAGTGATTAACATTAACAAATCCTACCAGTGGCTACAATAGGCTGGCCTGAAGGACATCGCAGAGGCTCTGACCACGGCAAAACGGGAACAGCCCCTGTGCACCAGATAAACCGAGGCAGGAGTCTACCACAGCCGACAGGATGCGAGCTGCATGCTGTGCAACAGTGACCCAGAGAGAGTCCAGCTCACAGTAGTGGGCTGTAAGATACGAGCTGAAACGGCAGACGCCGAGAGGCACAACCAAGCGGCTGGGATAGTGTGCTGAGCATCAGGGCTGCAGAAGGCCTGATGGGAGACTCCAAGGCCTTGTCTGTTCCTCAGAAGGCGGCTGAGAATAGCAGGGCTGAGGTCCTGTTGGGCAGAGAGGCGGCTGCTGGCCAACCACCGCATAGTGGGGACTGACAGGGAACAGAAAGCCACAGCTGCGATAGATGTGGCAATCCCAGCAGACAGTAACATCAGAAATGAGGAGGATGGGGAAAAAAGAGAAGTACCGGGCACTGAAGGAAGAAGTGGAGCAGACATGTAGGAGTAAAGTACAAAATGTCTCAGTGGTAATAGGAGCGTTAGGAGCTGTAAACCCCCGAACTGGAAGAGTGCAGTCTTATTAAATGGATACTCACACACACCACCTCCGAGCGCGATGACAGATAAATGTACAGTTTGCTGATACAAAGGGAACCTCTGAGTTTGGGCACGATTTTTCAAAGTAAACAGCTAAGTCTTTCTTTCAGTGTCCTTCTGCCCGCCGGGGCGATGGAGTATGGGCCCTGATAGCTGAGCAGCCTGATTGGAGAGCAGCAGTGTCTGTTAGAGTTTCTGCAGGTGAATGCAGTCCTCTCCAGACACACAGCTGTGCTCCCACAGCTCCTCTACATCCACCCAGATTTCAGCCCGAAGCCACGAGCTCCCGGCCAGATCAGTGTGGCTCTGGTATGAGTGGAGTAACAGGAAATAATTGTGTTGCTCAACATTTTCTCACAGCTATTAAACTCGGGAGTGAACATATCCAAAAAAAAAAAAAAACCCCCCCCACAGGATTTCATCATCATTACCATCATCACCTTTTAAACTACTGCAAAACATGTGACGAGGAAATAGTCACAGGCGGTTTTGATTTTACTATAAAAATGCACTTAAATATCTAGAGGTTACATTTCTAACTAATCTTAGATCCTCACTGACTCCAGATCAGTTAAAACAGTCAAACACGTGACTCCAACAAGCTTTCACAACCTCACCAAGTTTTTGGACATAAAGTGTCATTTCAAGTCACTTCATTTTTTTAAAATATGAAATTACTCTTATGATGATGATATTTTGTACTGTTTTTTTGCACAGTGTTGTGGGAGCATTATGTGGCTGCAGTAAGGAAATCAGATTTCACCATATTACGTCATGCTGATCCGTGGCGCGCACCTGCTGAAGGGCTGCAAGTTGATAGGTAGGTTGGTTGATCATGTGACATAAAATGAGTCGCACCTGACGGTGGCGATCAGATGTCGTGATCAGACGTCCCATCTTTACCACAGACCCTGAATGCTGCATTAGTAGAGGGCGTGGCCAACCTGCTACAACCTGGACGGCGAGTGGGAGGAGCGATACCTGCGCCAGGTTGAGAGAGCGCCCACACCCAGCAGGATACGCTCAGGGTTTTAGCAGCAGACACAGACGGCCGTATCTCGACTCACCTGAACAGGTAAGAAAAACAGCAACTGAGCCAGCAGCCGTTACTGGGATCAGACCAGTACCGGTTCCTGGGTCGGCTCAGCGTGTGTGAGTGCTTAAAAGTAGAAGAAGTGGCTGTGAGTGTGCGCGCGGCTCAGCTTAGGTGTGTAGGCTGTGTGTCGTGGACGGTGTCGACGTCTGTTTTCATGCGTTTGTGGGGTGGTGTTACTCTTTAACAGCTGCGTTTCTCTCAAAACCTCGTAAATCCCTTTAGCCCCGCCTCAGAAATGTGCATGTTTTCAGACTCGCACATGAAAGGAGTCTGTGTTGGTATTTCAGTGCGTGACAATGACAGTAGGTGGAGAGAAAATAAGAAAGAAAACCCACATAAAGCAAGCAAAGCAGCAGGAATGTAAGACCGAGCCAGTCACAGTGAAACTGAGTGTGTAGGATGTATAAAAGTTTCTGCTGTACAGTTCCTAAAGAGGTCTGCAAAATATGCAGCGACACTTTCAACATAATCTTTACTCCAGACTAAATATTTAAACCTGTATAAATACTAGCTCCTGTTCACCGAGTCTCTGTTCTCCCCCTAGAATTGAGCCTAGCACGCAGTTATTGGTGTCTTAACAGTAAATTTAACAGATTATCTTTGAGGAAGTCTGTTTCCATGGAAATATTTCAAATTAAAGGCTGCTGAGTTGGAAAAGTGATTGGACTAACACTTTTTAATGGTCCAGCCGAGCTGACACACGAGCTGAAAACAGAACTGGTTCGTATCCATGGACGCTTTAAAAAACCCAGATGTGTAAATCATTTCTGTATTTTTCTGCCTCGCTTCTCCATTTTGGAGTCGGCCATGTCTTTGTGCCCTTCTTGAGTCCTATTTTCAGCCATTTTTTAATCTTTCCCCTGCCTCTGAGCTCAGTTTGTGCCTCATTTTATAGCTCTCCATTGGGATTCAGTCCATTGATCATTAACTGACCTGTTTGGGAACTTACTTTGCTTTCATTGTGTCTCTTTCTGGATGAAAGAGGCTTTAAAGTCATGCCATTTGTGCTTCTCGACCAGTGTTAAGGATTAACCTGTTAATAATTGGTGAGTTTGACCTCACCAGCTGACACGTTCAGAGCGGGGTCACCGGCTAACTGCTGGCTTCGCGCCTGAGCAAAGTGAGAAACAAGCGATGGTGCGGTGAGGTTGCTGTGTCTTGAAACCTCTAACTGGGACTGTTGACGGAGCGTTAAAAACACAGGAACGATTTATGAATTTCCATTTTAGGCTCATGATGAATCTGGTGAAAACTACGAAGACGAGGAATCTTATGCGTTTCTCTCTGAGATGCCAGCAGCTGAATGGTCATGAGTTGTGTTCATGTTCAGGTGACAGGACTCTCTGTGGCTGCAGTAACTATGGCAACTATCTGTCGCGATAGAGAGGAGGTCAGGGCGGATGAATGGGCCGACTAGAAATCTGACTTTAACGGTGGCCTCTGTTGGTTTTCTACTGCTACTCGTAACCTTTTATAACCTTAACTGAACATGTCATGGTGTTTTATCCAACTCGCAATCTTTTCACAAGTATTTTTATGCCTAAACCTAACAAGTGAGTAAAAAACTAAACAAATTAGCACATGAAATGTTAGCCAGGACCTCCTGCACGCCTTGACCTTCCTAACACAGACTTTGAAAGTCTCTGAAATGGACCGTTAGTCTTTGGCAACCCATAAAACTCCAGAGGTGCAAATCGGGGAGGGGCAGGTAGCCGCCATAGAAGCTAGCTAGTAGCGTTGATCTCCTAACCTGATTAGATGCTTCAAATACATCAGATGTCGAACCTTGTGTGCTTGAATTCAAAAATATCTTAAATGCAGGCGTGTCCTACAAGAGCGCAGTACTCGCACAGATCCCTTCTTAAAACTCATGAACAGAAAGAACAGTAAAGCAGGCCGCGCAGCACACGAACGACGCTGCCCGTTTACTCAACTGATGTTTTTCCAAGAAGTTTGGAGCCATTCGCAGAATTTAAAGTCAGTGCGCGGACCACGTCCTGCATATTTTACTCATTAGGTCAGAGCAGAGGCATCGTAAGAGAGAGAGAGACACGGCACTCAAAGAATCCTGAAATCAAACCTGTGGGACACAAAGACGACAACAAAACCATAACAAAGATGGCGGCACGTGTGGCTTTTTCCTGGTAACCATACAAGTTAAAGTAACTGTAGGTGATACTTGAAAATAACAGCTCAAATAAGGCTTTTCAAAACACCTGCCGCGTGGCGACACTCGTTTCTAGAACTTTTGTCGGATTGACTACAAAGCAAGCCCCTCCCCCTTTCCCTGCAGGACTTCCTGGTTAAATAACATCATCAAAATCAGTTCTGTGCTGTCAGTCACTGTGAGGCTCTTCTGCGTTTCAACTGGCACGCCTTGCTCCAGGGCTCCTCGTCAAACATTTTCTCAAGAGTGTCAACCAAACGTGAACTGGTGTAATTGTTTTGACTTTGAAGTGTCAGAAACGGTGAAACGAGCGTTTTAATTCTGTGTTCAGTCTGAAAGCTAAAGCGGATTATTTCAAATAGTTTTATTTAAAACTTCCCACATTTAAGCATGAAGCTGTTTATGTGCCGTTTGTGCTCGAGAGCATCTTGATGACTGTGCAAGTCAGAAGCTTAATTCCACGAAGTTCCCCTAGTTGTGAAAGGTGGTTGGGGTGGTGGCTGCAATATGATACTATTTGTTTTAGCAGCACAGAATTTTAAAGCCTCGTGTACTCTGATACAAAAACATCATCGTCCACAGCCTCAAAAATAACCCAACAACCTGAACTGAAGCCTCAAAGTGTTCAACTTGGCAAAGCAAGTGCAGCATCTTGTAAAATGCTGCTCGTTTTGTGTTGTAATCGTGTATCGTGCACGTTACAGTGAGTGTTGTTGCAGTTTCAGCAGTCAGGCGGGTCGGTGTGTAGAAATCTGGCTGCTGTGCTCAAAAGAAGTCACTCAACCGGTCGCGCCGCATTTACGCCCGAGAGGGGCGGAGTGAAGACGCCTGAAGCGGTCACAGCTGAGTCACTGCTGGACTAACTGACTGTTAACTGACCCGACCTCAGCGAGTAACCACTTCACTTTAATTCCTGCAACTTCCTCATTTTATTATTAGCAGCAGGCAGCCACTGTGCACAAACATTTCTGCTCATTCGCTCTGTTTGTGCCTCGTACAAGGTCGTGTTACACTGAGAGTCACGGACAGAGTAACATGTGTTCGTGTATATAATGTATACAGGCGTACACTCACACTGCAGTCTGGACTTGGTCGGGGTGATTGCAGCACCCTGATTCTTTTCTTTTGCAGTCATCCTGTTAGATATTTGCTGCTCTGCTGTTACGTGACCCACTCGCATCCAAGCTTTAGCTGTCGGTCAGACATCCTAACATTTGACTCGAGAATACTTTGGTGTACAGGAGTTCGTGGTCCGCTCGATGACTGCGAGGTGTCCAGGTCCTGTGGCTGCAAACCAAGCCTAAATCATCATCCCTCCACCACCATGCTGACGGCCGGTGTGAGGTGTTTGTGCTGATGTGCTGGGTTTTGTGTTTGCATGATGACCAAACACCTCCGCTTTGGTCTTGTCTGTTCCAAAAGTCTTTGTTGTTTGCTCACACGCAGCTTTGCAGACCTAAGCTGTGTCGTCTGTTCTTCTTAAAGAGAAGAGTTCAGTGTATTTCTAATTCTACGTTTAACATGTTAATTGAGGCCTGCAGAGTCGGAGACGTAATCTCTGAGCGTTGCACGTCTGACCTTGGAGTGAATCCTGGAAGATTGCGACACTGTGTTAACATACAGCTGACAGTTTTTATGGAGGGGCTCACATTTGCTGATGATCAGTTAATCCAGTGATCCTGATTAGCAGCACCTGACTGCTACTCAACCTCTGCTACTTCATTTGTGCAGAAGCAGTTGGGCTTTTTTGGTTTGTCACAGGATCACAGGGAGAAAACAAAATCGCACTTTCCCAGTTTTGTCCTTGTCTGATTCAGGCTCGCAGGGAAGATGACGTTTATCCCGGCTGTCATGGGTGAGAGGCAGGGTACACCCTAGCACACCTCCAGTCCATCACAAGGCTAACACAGAGAATCAGACAGCCTATTACGCTCACATTTACACCTGCGGCCCATTTAGAATCATCTTCTGACTTTATATGTTAACTAACCAATTCTGTTTACATTATACATGCTTCCCCTAGGCAGTATCATTAGAAGACATAGTATACATTTTCACTGCTATGCAGACGACACCCAGCTCTATCTGTCCATGAAGCCAGATAACACACACCATTTAGTTAAACTGCAGGAATGTCTTAAAGACATAAAGACCTGGATGGCCGCTAACTTTCTGCTTCTAGTTCAGATCAAACTGAGGTTATTTTACTCGGCCCTGAAAATCTTAGAAATATGGTATCTAACCAGATTCTTACTCTGGATGGCATTACCTTGGCCTCCAGTAACACTGTGAGGAACCTTGGAGTCATCTTTGACCAAGACATGTCCTTCAACGCACATATTAAACAAATATGTAAGACTGCTTTCTTCCATTTGC
>VVHJ01020355.1:2197-12258 GCA_015107715.1 Tylochromis polylepis
GATTAGTTTTTTTTTTTTTTGTTTTTTTTTTTTTTTTTCTGGGGGGGGGGGGGGGGGGGGGGGCAGTTTAACAAGCATGCTCATTTTCACTCCCGGCCTTCACAAAGTCCTCACTCACAGAGATATGTGCCACGGTGCCGCTGTGTGCTGCACAGCTGTGACCCAGTTCAGAGACTTTTTCACCACAACAACCTCAGCGGGGAACAAGAAAACCCAAACCCGGCAGGCACAGCTCACGGCGCACGCTGCTCCAAAATCTCAGACCGCATATCAGCACGCCATGTTCACCACAGCGAGCAATCTGATACACCCACTGTGTAAGAGTGGACTTCATTACCAAACACTTTGTAATGTGTGAGCTTAAAGCTACTTTCCAATTACCGTCTGCAAACTTAAGGAAAAAATATTTTTCTTACCTGTTATCCAGCAGCAGGTTGCATCTTCAAAAGTAGTTTTAAGGTCCAACAGGTGCCTGAGGGTGGTTTGAAGAAAAAAAAAAAAAGATAAACAGGCAATAAATAAATAAATAAAAATGAGAGCATTAAGCATTTCCAACAAAACTGGTATACATGCACTGCATTCATAAAGCACGTTTTCTACTTTAACTTAACAAACGCTGTTTTTGACTCATGATGGAACTTTGAATAATTTTGTGATTACTGTGCAGCAGCTATCGTTTATAATAGATCGCTATCTGCTATTTGCTAAGCTTTACCGCTGGTAATTTACGTAACTTAAGTGGATCTGTTGATAGTGTTTAATTGCAAATATCTGACAAATAAAAAAGATTGCTTTGTGGTTAATATCTCTTTAAACCTTTTTTAAGATATCTGTGCTCTAATTTTTTCCCAAATCACTATTTAGCATGTGTGTCCATCCACGAATGCTCTTAGCTAACCAAACTCGCTAGTGTTAGCTGATAGCTTAGCACCAAGGTTATTACAGTTAAATAAAACTAAACTAAAAACTTAACTACATTTTTTTTTCACATCTACTTTAACTAAAATAAAAATATAGATGAAAGATCTTTAATATTTGTTAGTTTGGTAAAAAAAAAAAAAATTACATAATGAGGGTTTGATGGACATGTTTATTGAGACTGGATATCTACAGGACTGTGAGTCAACTGCTTTCAAAAAGTTCATTTTTTTAAATCATAATACCTGTTCTGATTTTCCTAAATCTTGCCTCTGACCTTATGCCCTCCACAACAACATTAAAATATAAAAAGACTAAAGCTAATACTGAAAACTAATAAAAAAAAAACTAAACTTAAATAAGAAAATCTACACTGGAAGGCAAACTGAATTAAAAACAAGTCAAAATGAAATTAAAAAAATCAAAACTAATTAGAAAATACAAAACACCAGTGGGTGATTTCACAGTGGCTATGTCCATCTATTATACACGATCTTCCTTAAGGACACTTGGACGTGTAGAAAGCTGTAGTTAGAGACTGAACCAACAACCTTGTGATTAGATTAGTTGGTTTGGTTAGCTTCACCTTCTACTTGAAAGTGAGGGAAAAATAAATGGAAAAGCACTTTAAGGACAATTTCATGAGAGAAACTGTTAAATATATGAGCTAAAAGCGGGTAGGACAGAGACAGAAACGGGATTTTCAGTTGATCTGGAGGAATATTGTAGATTTAACTGCTCTCTTCATTGATGAAACGCTGTTATATCTGTCCACTCAGACCACAAAGGGGAATTTGGTATAAAATGCATTTAGAGATCCAAAAAAGTACTTTGTGGGATGTGCTCTCTGACTCCTTGCTAGCTTTCCTATATTTATATGACATTTACTTTCGACCTTATTTTTATATGTTTACTACTTAGGAGAAAACTTTTTAGAGCACACTCAGACTTCTCCCACCATTGTATTAAAGCTGCAATAACCTTCAGGATGTTCTCTGTGATTATGGTGCTGCACCAGCATCCTAGCCATAATCCCAGGCAAGAACACCCTCCTGGGTATTTTTGCTAGAGGCACAGCAAACTCATAATCAATACAGCTTGAGTTTACACCACTTAGTTGCCTGACGATAATGGAAGGGGGGAAAAAAAGTATATACATCTACTTTTAGATAGGGCGAATATCTGGTCTGTACTGCCATTCAAATGTGCCATGTTTAAGCGCCGGAGCTCAGCCATGTTATTTCTATCTTCCACCCTGATTCCGTGAAGAAACTAGAATTTCATAACAGAAGCGTCATTTTTACGTGTTTTTATTTTTCGGTCTTCATCATTTATGCAACAGTAAAATAAACAAACAAACAAAAAAAAGAACAGTTTGATGCACTTTGGTTTTTGGATCTGCTTGATAAAACAAGAATGATTCAAAATAACACACAGCACAGTTAACTTTAAGACAACACTTGATAACAACCTTTTTTTTTTGTTTTCCTTCAAAGCCAGCGGGTTGTTTTACAGTTCACATTTTGTTCCCTCCGTTTTTCTCTCTCTCTGTATGTTTGCATGCAATTTTTTATTTCTTTCTGCAATATTGCAGGCTCTGACGTTTCTGTAAGTTTTATGCACAACTGTGTTGATTGAACCCACACAATAACCTCCACACATCTACACACAGTGTTGGGAAGGTTACTTTTAAAACATATTCCACTACAGATTACAGAATACATGCCCCAAAATGTAGTTTGTAACGTATTCCGTTACGTTACTCAATGAGAGTAACGTATTCTGAATACTTTGGATTACTTAATATATTGTCATGCTTTTTACAACTACATGAATGTACTATTGCTGTGTGAATTATTACTATCACTGAAGGCTACTTGCCATACCAATACCAACTAGATTTGTAAATCTTAATATAAAATGAGTAACAGTAGGGTGGACATTAGATAAGGCTGCACTTTTTGCAGGTCCGCGGCTCCAAACCATAGTAAAGAGACCTCTGGCTAATACTTCGGGTTCCGTGTCGGGCTCGTAGCTGGTAACTAGGCTTTGCTGTCTGGGTAACTTTGCTAGCGAGAGACAGAGAGAGGTGCTGAAAGGCTGCTCCAATGGAAGTTTATTGTTTCGGAGGAAAACATGAACTCAGCGTACAGTCGAGTCTGAACAGCTTACTTACAACTGGGCTCGTCAGGCACTCTTTTTGGCTGCAGTGGTTATTATTATATTTACATGCTTCCATTTTCCGTTTCTGGTCGGTGACAACTCTACTTTTCGACTCTCCTTTTTCTCTCTCCCTTGCACTCACACACACATAACCCATCAGGCTACATTCATGTTGCCTTCATACTAAATAATTTTTTGAATAATTTTTTTAAAAAAAATTTCTTCACGCCATTATGAGGGTGGAATGACCAAAAATAGAGAGGGGATAGCATAACATATGAAACAGAAGTAACTGTATTCTAATTACCACCTTTTTAAATGGTAACTGTAATGGAATACAGTTACTCATTTTGTATTTTAAATATGTATCGCCGGTACATGTATTCCGTTATTCCCCAACACTGTCTACACATCCACCTTAAAAATTGTTATGTGAAAAAAAATGCAGTTTTGATGGATTTTGCCATCAGTGCCTTAATTTGCAAAGTCATTTTACTCCCCATGCATCCCAATTGTAAAGACTACTACTACTACTGTATGTTCATCAGTACTTTACAATTGAGTTCAGAAAAAAATACAAGCATTTTCCTTTCTACCCATGTAAAATTAATATATAATATACTGTAAAAATGAATATATGTACATTACCTTAAATATGTACAAACAAAGAACTATTTAAAGAACTGTTGTAGGGTTTAAGAAGTAGTCCGGACAACTATCGGGTGCAGTGGAATGACATTTTAGAACACACAAGATTGACATCTTTGGGAAAAGTTACATTTACAGAGATGTTTTTTATTTGTACTGGCTGTATTCACATTATTTCTGAAAATATTCCTCAGTCCTGGCATAACACTTTTAAATCTCTGTTCAAGAAATAACTATCAGCAGCATTGCTTTAAGAAGTAATGAGCAGTATTACTTTGTGAGAAAAGTAAAATTAGAACACCATTAGTCTGTGTTTGCTGTGTATATCTTCCAAAAAGCGTGTATCCTGGTGAAAAAGTACTTCTGAACTTGCTGACATGAGTCATTTAATAGTGAGCATCATATAACCAGAAGCATGCTCATTAAATTCCTTTACAACCACAGTTTCAGCCTGATTAAAAGCTTGCTGTTGCTGTTTTGGTGAATTATTTCCTCCTCAGAAGGGACACCAGTATTTTGGAGCTGCCGTGCTAAGCTAGCAGGTGCATCTTGAGATTTGAAGAAGAACTTCTAGCAGCTGATAGGTAGTGTGACTCAAGCATAGTTTGCATCCCATTGCAATCTTTTTCTTGTCTTTTTCAACCACAAATTAAGAACAGTATGCAATTTTTATGATGTTCAAGCTGTCCTTTCTGCCACGACTTTAAATGTTCTATTTTTTGTTTTTTGTTTTGAAGAAATAAAAGGAACAGGAATTTGTACATTAACATTTTAAAATGTAACAGACTGATCATTTGAAAAAGCAGCTACATAATAAAGTGGGGTTTTTTCTCTTGGCCACACAAACACATCAAATTATGTATCCACAAGGACTGAAGTCTAGAAACTACTTTCAGCTGCTCCCTTATTCACAAGGGGTCACCACAGCGGGTAGCTCTGCATGTTTGATTTGGCAGATTTTTATGCCAGAAGCCCGTGCTGATACAATCCCCAAAGGATTTGTGTCTTCTCCCTGGATTAAATCAGGGATCTTCCACTTGTTAGGTGAATGTGCAAACCGCTACACTATGGAGCCACTCCACAAGAAATCTAAACAATCTACACACAACTTCAAAGTTGTAAAATTTTAAGTTTGGTTAAGTCCCATGAGTCTTTATGCTTCCCATCTCAAAAGTGTCAAGTATAGTACACCCTTACTGCTTCCATAAGAATTCAGAGTGTAAGCAGCCGCAAGGTGCTGCTAATCAGATGCACTTAATTAGCTAATCATCATGAAGTGAAAGCACTTCTTTAAAAGCAGAAAGCTTTGGCAGTTTGCTGGTCTGGAACATTTAGTGTGTTAACAGGAGAACTTATTATCCCTGGAGTGTAGCACATTCACCCCATGGTCAGACCGTGCAGCACTCAGAGAAACTGCAAAGAACCAAAGAGCTAGATCAAAAAGCTCTACAGACCTCAGATAACATGTTAAATCTCAGAGTTTATGACAGTACAAATAGAAAAAGCTTATTCAGTCACCTGGAGAAAGCCTCTCAGGTTTGCAAAGTTCCATCTGAACAAACCACAAGGCTTGTGGAACAATGCCCTTGTTGCAGAAGGCCAAAGTGGAGATGTTTGGCCATATTTAGACAAAACCAAACACAGCATATCAGCACAAACAACAACTGTCAGCACGGTGGTGGAGGGGTCATGATTTTGGCTTGTTTTCAGTCACAGGACCTGGGAAGTTGCGGTACTTGAGTTGACGACGAAGTATTCTAGAGTCAAATGTGAGGACATCTGTCTGACAGCTAAAGCTTGGACCCAAGCAGGAATGCTCTAAAGCACAGCAGGAAATCTCCAACAGAATGGCTGAAAAAGAAAAGAATCAAGTTGCTGCAACAGCCCAGTTAAAGGCCAGACCTCACCACAGCATTTCAAAATGACTGAAAAAGGTGTTAAGAGAGGTGTTTCTGTAGTCACACTATTGAATGATGGGTTGAACACGGGACTTTGTAAAACTTTTTCCACATGTGTGTGAGCAAGTAAACTTCAAAAACTAGTATAAACACGACTAAAATAATTTTTAAAACGTGGCTCAAGTAAAAATATCCTTTCGAAACACCAACATATCTGAGGCAAATTTTGGGACTGGTGAAAGCCGACCGGGGATGTGAGCTCAGCTGAACCAAGCTGGTCAAATAAAAGACTAAAATAAAACTTCCCTTGCTGATAGACCTGTTTGTGACTGTCACACGTCCAGCCCACCTGGGAATGAAGCCATCAGCGGGGGATGCCCTGGTTAGGATTCTTGTTCAATCTCTGCTCCTGGCCGCCGCTCGTGTTGCCTGTGGCATTTTGATTGAATGTTTTCTATTCACACACAGAGCTCCTTTTAATGGCCCTTTTCATGTGACAGTGATCTATATGCAGGTAATTACAATTGGCTATGATGGATAGTGCTGTCAGATTTACCATGATTATCCTGAGATTAAACGTGTTTCAGAAATTCCAAATGTCAAAAACTATTACAAGGTCACTGGAGGAGTTGGTTTTCCAGTTCTTCAGATAATTTAAGTGAAATTATAAGGTCGGCACGCTCACCGTGAGATTATGCATGCTCTGTGTTATATAATCTGACCATTCACTGTGTAGATTTGTTTTCATTTTTATGCAGAACACATATAAAGAAAAATATTTTTAAATGAATTCCCAATCATTATTTCATCCTACCTCTATTCTTATCCTATTTCTCTACACTTAGACCATGTATCTTTTAATGAGGAATATTAAACTCTTAAAAATTTGGAAACTACAAAAGGCACAAAATTGAGAAACTGATGCCAATTTTTGTAAGTGATTTAATTGCCTTGCTGGCATACACCTCTCTTGTGAGTTCTTTTGTTTTAACCCAAGTCCCTTTTAGAGCCCCAAGAGACATTTATCTTCACTGTCATCGTGAGAAACAATTTGTTGTTAATTGACCTCCCTTGTTAAATAAAGGTTATGCAGAATATAAAACTGCTCAAGGTTGTTCTCTGGAAGCTTGGTTGGGAATCTGCCAGACAGGCAGGAGGAAGCCAAAAGAGTTTCCTGAACTAAGAGGACATTCGCCAGAAAGACAAGTCCTTAAACTATAATTGGTCTGATTAGAGGGTCTCCTAAGCCAGCACTTCTGATTAAGTGGAGTGATGGAGGTGATAAAGGCTGACTGGCAGGTGGCGCTGGACCATTAAGTGGGCAAAATGAAGCAAAGTTCTTGCCAGGTTGGACAGGGATCCTTTTCTTATATTCTATCCTTTTGTGAGCAGCGAGATGTGACCATATCAGTCATCATCTTATGCCAGTGCCGTCTCCATGCATCTTCCTGCCGCAGCCATTCATAGACTGACACATGCTCAGAGTGTGAACAAAAGCAAGGGCACAGGCAGAAACATTTCTGCTTCAAGAGTTTTACATTTTCCTCCTCAGTCGAGGTTTAATCATCTCATCCTTTTTTTCTTTTTTCCTCTGTTTGTGCTGCTGGACCCAAACATTTCTCTGCACCTTCTGCAATATGCACAATTCAATATTTGTACTTACTCTGTGTGTGTATATGTGTAATAAGCAGATTAGATTTCATTTTCCCTCAGAGACACACCAACAAGTTAAAATTTAGTTTAAAAACAATAACTGGGGAAAGGAGAAAGCACAGCCCATAACTCTGTTTGCAAACCACAGAAAAAAAAAAAATTGCTCTTTTCATCCACTCTTGGTGACTTATGGCTTTTTTGTTCCCTACAAAGGTGGCAGGTGCCTCAGTTTGTTCACATTGGTATCTTGAACGAACACACTTTACTACTGTCAACATGTTGCTGAATACATACAATGATATATGTAGGGCTAAATATGAAAAAGAAGGTATGCGGCTCTTTGTTCACAAGTGCCTGAACTACGTTTAACTGTCTACTTTTCCGTATTTGTTTGAAATCTTTGCTCGCTGCCCTGGAGCGAGCATAGGGTTTTCCTTTTGCTTTGTTTATTTGTATGGGACTGCAAAAAGTTCATCTAAAGGATATCAGAAAAACAGGGAAAGCTGCTCAAAAAACAGATAATAGATTCAGATTGTACTTGCCCAACAGTCAGAACTCAAAATATTTTATCTCCCAACGGTTGATAATGACAAAAAGCATTAACCATCAATCGGGAAATCATCGCAGCTTAACCTTTGATGCCAGGTTAATCTTTCTGTTTGCTAATCCACTGGTTAGTCTGCTGCCTCAGTCTCTGGTGATGACAACATCACCAGAATTTCTGTTGTAACCAGTGGCTATCTGGTGTAAGAATTCCTATTCCAACCCCTGGTTATCATTTATGAATGCATTTGAAAGAAAAAGATAAGTCATCAGATGATAGCTGGTGGTTTTAAGGTTGAGCTTTTCTAACACAGTCCCCTTTGTGCTCTGTGCATGGACTGTTTACCTGCATGCAACCAAAGCCTGTTCAAACATCAACCTGGAATAGCTGACTACAAACGATAACCAGAAAGCTTCCTGTACCAAAAATCACGTCCCTTGCCTACAGATTATATTTAAATGCAGATATCTGTTTATAGAGATTACCAGGCTTTTATCTGGTCAGTTACACCAGGCTCAGCACAGCAGGGACTGGCTCTGATAATATACTTGGCAGAGGAGACAGGCAGATGTGGAGTAGGACGGCAGGTTTTTGCGGTTGTGTTTCGGTGAACCTTGCACGAATGTGAAGTGATGTACAAATGAGTACAAGACAGCAAAGGGATTGTTTTAGTGGGCTTTTATATGTTTGTTATCGCTTCTTTTGCAGATAAGAAGTCTGTTATTTAAAAAAAAAAAAAGTAATTCGCTGTTCCCTTTGTGTCCTCAAAGCAAAACGATACAGAAAACTCATGTGTAGCTCTGCTAGTGTGGTAGTGGAGAGGTCAGGCTTTACATTATTATGAGTTTGTGAATAAGAAAAAAAAAAGAGCATCATAGTGAAGTTGCAAAATGGGCCTTAATCTTAAGTATTTGCAAAGAGTTCTGCTTCAAATTTGTAGAAGTACCTGCTAGGTAAGCAAAGTAGCTCCAGAACACTGGTGGCCCATTGAGGAGGGAAATTATGCTGGCAATACAGCTCTGAGTCAGCATTTTTTTTTAGGTTTTACTTCGGCTGAAAGCGTTGCGAGAGTCAGCTCTCTTTGACGGAACCAGGCAGAACACTCCTAACACCACACGTATGTGATATTCACCGTTTAGTAAGTTCTGATCTGGTCACCACTAAGCTCAGTACAGCAGAGAACTGGGAGTGACTAGCAGACTGCAAGACCCTGCGTAACATAAAACACAGTAAGAACAGCTGCAATGGGAGCAGCAGAGCCTGGAGAATGAGAGTGGTGAATTCTGTACATTAGTGCCTGCAGAATTACAGTGCAGGGAAAAACGTCTGAGCCAAATGTCTCCCACCACATGCTGTGTGCTCCTTTGCAGGATTTCTTAATGAATCCACTGTGATGTCCTGAAATGACATCGCAGAATGGTGCACTTCAGCTATATGCTGTCAAAAAAAAAGAAAAAAAGCGTAGCACTGCCTGAACGGGACACTGTTTTGCAGCGGGTGCCTGGAATACAGTACATGTTAATGCCAGTCATTTGGGTATAACAACATATGTTTGTGTTGCGTAAAAACTTCAAAATAAAATGTATATTAAAAAAAAAAAAAGACAACCACAAAACCATGGAGGATCCAGGAGCTGCACAGCTCTCTTTAAACACACTCTTTAAAGAGAAAAGAAACAACCTGTGATCAGAGCTGCACATGGCTGCATCTAGACGACATTATAGTAAGATAAGGCTGGCAGGCCTTCATTTCTGAATGAAGTCAGAGAAATGACTCTTAGACTGAGCATAAGCCCGGTCTGTTTTAAAAAAACAAAACAAAACAAAACAAAAAAACCGGCCACTAACCAGAAAGAAGGCTTAAGAGATTCCTCTTCTCATAATACACGTCAAGTCCTTATTGCCTCCAAGTTATTAAAAGTAAATGTTATATTGACATTTCAATCACTCAGCCTTATTGCTTTCTCCAAGACACTGACAGGCAACACTTGCATCTGAGGACGTTTTCTTTGGACTTTTGTTTCGGTTACAAGCAAAGCTTATGCTGTCTAAGCAAAGGTCACGTGCAGAGTTGCCGATGTTGTTGTGGCCCACCTTTGCCGTGAATAACAGGGTCTTCACGATGACTAAAGCTCTCCCTTTGGAGTGTCTTTTCAGGTTAAAGCAGCCTACTGTAAACTCCAGCTGGTGGTTTTCCTGCACACGTACAGTGTTGAAGAGTTTAATGCAACAATGCGG
>VVHJ01020356.1:7726-30333 GCA_015107715.1 Tylochromis polylepis
TGGTCTGGTCCACGAACACTCGCTGAGAGCAGAGGCCACATGCACAAAAGCAAAATAAACTGCAGGGGAAGGAAGTGGTTAACATTAACAAGGATCCAATAAGAAGATTAAATGTAAAACTTGGGCCCTGGTAATTGATGTGCTTCTAACTGTGTGTGTACATGTGTGTGAAAGTATGCCCAAGTCTGTATAGGTGCATTCGACTGTGTATGTGTGTGTGTGTGTGTGTGTGTGTGTATGTGTTGCAAATATGGGCTCTGTGTGTGGACATAATTGCTCCCAGACCTGCAGCATAACTCTACGAGTTGATTAGCAAATGTCTCTACTGTTAATAGTTGCTACTAATCATGCAACACCATCGCTATTGGCATAAACGGAGAGAGCTAGAATGAGCACAAAAAAAAAGAATATAAACTTTTTTTTCCTATACTACAATCAGTGACTGTGACGTAACTGAATTTTTAAGATGATTCACAAAGTCTACCCGTGCTACTGGTACATGTGTAACTTGGAAATGGCAAGGTTATCAGTGAAAAGAGACTCGTGTCTTCATGTTCTTATTGTTATCATGGACTTAACATGATGGGAAGGAAAGATTAGAGCAAATCTCGATGCCTCATTTCCTTATCCACCCACTGACCACGGAAGACAAGGCTCCCGCTATGCCACATAATTTATGTGGCATAAAGACACAGAGATTAACAGACCTTAAAGTTTTTTATTACATAATTTATTAACAAACCACTGATGAAACACTAACAAAACACAAAATCAAATCTTATGGAGTTTGTCTATATAATAATAAAGATTACACCAGATTAATGGTCTAATATCTCACTGATGTGACCAGTGCTTAAGTATAATGTTTGTTCACAGTAGGGATTGCTTATTTAAGATTAACATTATGGTCAGTGAGCTCTTTTCTTAAGATCTAAGTATTTTTAGGTTCTTTGTAAACTAAAAAGGCAGCTGGACAGTTTCAGTGGAATATTATCCAGCTATTAAAGATCTGCTGAGGTTAGCTTAAATTAGTTTCAGCAACATCAGTGTCCTTCAGTAACCGTGTGAAATGAAAGGTAAAGGCAGTTTTCGCTGTGGAAGTATTGGTTTTTTTTCATGATGTTTACATTGTAATAAATGCCATGGTTACTGGCTCAAGGCTGAAACTGATATCAGTAAGCATGTGCCACTACCTGTGACCATTTCTTCCCTACTGCTTTCCACAAAAAATAATTTTTTACAAGCATATTAAACAAAAACGCAAACCATTCTTTTTAAATTTCAGTAAACTATTTAGTAAATTCAGTGACAATGTTTCAATTAATTATTTAATCTCTTTGTTTTAACAGTTCTTACATTATATGTGGAAGTTTAACGAGGTTTATTGCAGTGAGATATATAACCTTAATGTCAGAGGCTAGGACATAAAGTTACAATAGTCTAATGTTTATGTGTAAAGTAATCCACCACATAGTCCTTCTTTGTTCTTTAAACTGTACAGAAAATTCCAAGTTTCTCCTCAGATTACTGAAGGTGCGTTTGTGTTTGTTTGCAGATAGAATCCGATACGGTAGAATAAAGACTGGGCTTAAGTGTATTTCAGGTGACTCCTCCCTAAAGTATCCCTGGATGTACATGAAATCCCCAAGTGTTGAGTGAACAGTTTGCAGACTGCATCGCAATGCTGGCTGCTGTTTAAACAGTCATTAATTGTTTTACCTTGAATTCAAATTACTGCTGTCAAATGTACTGATTAGGGTCAGTTTTCTCAAAAATACGCTTACATTTACAAGACTGAAAGCCTTAATGCTTCTATTGCTGAAAATTACAAATAAATTGTCTCTTCTCCAATGTAAACAAAATGCTTTTCAGTTCTCATAAACAGCCAGATAGCCTGCCATTGCATTGCTTTTAACATGCTGCCACTTTCAATGCTGTGTTAGGGTGACAGAAGCCCAAGGCAAAGTTAGAAAGCACTAAATATATGCCATTATGGGTAATAGATTGAACAAAATCCAAGACTCTCAGAGATTATCTATTGAGACGCTGTCAAACAGGGACAATGCGTGCCATTGCCATTCCCATACACTCTGCATTACTGCGAGCCCATACACCTTGGTGTCGAGAAAAAAGAGAGAGAAAGAGAATCTGGGAAAACGCGGGTAAAAATAAATATAGGATAAATATAACCTAAAGGCAAGGCGGCCGGATTTAAGCAAGTACTTATCCGCTCAGCATATGTTCCCTCTATGAGGTAGATTCTGCACCCCATGTCCACAACACATCTCTATGTGGAAGGGTATGGATAGTGTCGGAATGTTAATGGTTTTCCGATAATTACCGCTATCTGTGTTCTGTAATCCATCATACTGCGTAGATATAAACAAAAAATGTACATCTGTTTATTTTCCTGTTGACAGGCGCAGCAGGCTCTGTGCAAAGGTTGCTACTGTAGACGAGTTTACTTGCTTTTCTAAAAAAAAAATAATAATAAAACAAAGGTAATCTCCGCTTTGAACCGTGACTGGCGACGCGCGATATCGCATCAGTGGGTGGAGCAGGGCGACGATTTCGGAACGATTTCGGAAGCGTGAGGCAGATGAGAAAGTGTCGGAAATTGTAGCAGAATTGCGGAAACGAGAGTACACACGGTCACGTTCTGGAAAACACCAGGCTTTTTTCTCCTCTGGGAGGTGGTTCACACGCATGTGTACAGTCTGCTGGGAGCTGACTAGTTTTAATAACCTGCGATGGCAAACTTCTTTATCAATAGTCTTTGGCTTGGTATACGTGGGCAGTTTAACTTATTTGCATTACACCACAGAGTTGATATGAAACTTTATGTAATGTTTAGTTGTTTGTGAATATTCACTGAGCTCAGTTCATTTTACTTAATTATTTTTGTCAGATGCATGTCATTCATAATAATGGCTGATCACAAATAGACAACCGGAGGGGACATATTCATTTATAAACCCATCATTTTCAACCTAAACATGTTTAACCTTTTGCACAGAATTGGCCACCTTTGCTTTCAACTCTGCAACACAATGTCAGCGCTGCCATAATGAAGACAGGGGAATCAATCGATTGATGAATGAAAGATTAGTCTATAGACAGAAAGCTAATTAGAGCCGTTAGCCCAAAATGAACAAGGCAGCCAGATGGACGGAGACTTCCCAGTTCCATAATAAGGATAGACCTCATTCAAAAACCTTTCTCTGCTTTTAATTAACATTAATTTTCAAAGTGTTGTGATCACTTTATTGCTATGATGTCCTTTGATGATCATGCCATTAGAAATTCAAATTCAAGACCTTTTGCGCTATTGGCAAAATGTACTATTCCAGCTCTCAGTTGGAGGCTCCATTCTATAAACAGCATGCATTGCGGAAAACGATGTAGACTATATGCATTTGTCTCCTTCGTGTATTATGTTATATCCAAGAACGTATAATGTAAAAGATGTAGTTATATTCAATAAAGCGCTGCATGTTCTGTAGCACTCGTGTATGAATACTTGCATTGTACCACACGCATTAACAACTATCCTCGCATGCACACTGTAAGCACTTAATGCATCAGTGCTGATTATCACACCCACACAACTGACTTCATGCATCCCATTGAAAGTGTATGATTAACTATATTAAGGCTGATCTGCAACGCAGGCCTCCTTAGCATGAGTAATTGATTTGTGAGAATTATGGCTGTTCACTGTCTTTTGCCTATTCATTAATCATACAAGTGTTGTTTGAGTGAAACAATGTAGTGAGTAATGATATTGATGAAGTCTCCTCTGCACACAGTTGTCTGGGGAAATGGGAACATAACGCTTAACAGAGCAGATTTCTCATAATGCCGGAATTAAGTGATTAGAATAATCGCCTTTGTGCAAATAATCTCAAACAGCAACATCCGCTCTGCCACAGCTGATTGTGCGCTCTTCTGATGCTGAGAAAAGGCAGGCTTGTGCCTGTTTTGTCACTGCTTCAGCTAATTTCCCATAATCCACTCTGATAAGGCCCCATGGTCCTCATCTACCTATGCTGCATAGCGATGTGATGCACATTAGTCAATTAATAGTGTGTTAAATGACAGAAGTTCCAGTCAATTGAGTTTCTCTTGGGAGAGGGGTTGCCATTGTCCTACAATTCAAGACACAGACAGATGAAGGCAAAGACAGTGATGTTGGAAAAACCTTTGCTACATTTAAATACTGCTGCACACGTATGATGTATATTATGTCCCACATAGTTTATGTCCCTTGTTTTAACTAATGATACATTATCTTGCATTATGATATGCTCCCCCTTCTCTTTATAATTACTCTCCTGTGCAACTTTGACAAACATTACTAATACCAAGCCATGCATGAAAGTCATCTTCAGTAAGTTAGCAGCTCAGATTAACGTACAGTATAAGTCATTTTATATTCAAACATCCCATCCCCCAACTTACATATGCCCCCACTGTGTCAGTGAAAAGGGATCCGGTCCACATTTCAAGCATTACCGCTGCAGAAAGAGGGAAAAGATCCCCCTGTTATTATGAGACCCTCAATCGAGGCCTTACCTCCTGACAAGGGCATTAAAATGAAATAAATCAGCCATTAAGAAGCGGGCGCTGGCAATTGAAACTCTATTAATGCAGCAGGCAGAAAGAGGTAGCCCTGGCGTGATGTGACAATGGAGCACCACTGTGCCCCTTTAATTGCATTTCAGCCATGTTTTTATTCCCCAGAATGGGTAAGGATGACAGGTGTGTGCAGCAGACGAGAGTGCACGGACACACAATCATACACTTGGACTTTAGTGCACGGGTGAACACACCTAATTATTGCAGTGAGCTTCGAATGGTAAAACCTCAAATGTGCATCTCCATTTCATAACAGCCCTTAATAAGACGGTCACTCCTTCAGTCAGCCATCATTGTCTATGCGTAGTCGGCAGCCAGGGCCCCATCAATGTTGCATAGGTTCCTTTCTCATTACCCTCTCTGTTAGACTAGACACTGGGTGATGGATCATGGCCTCGACTGGACCTCATTTGGGTGATCTATCGCTAGTGTTCCCCTGTGAAGTGTGTAGGTGATTATGTGCAGACACAAAGACAAACACAAACACTCACACGGAACGAAAGACGACAAATCGGTCCCAAGCAATTTGAGGTCCCCACTTATCGTGTCCTTGATATGAGCAAATAATGAAGCCAAGCAAAAGTTCAGCAGTATCCTGCACCAGTCTAATCTAAACTACGGCGTACGTGTAAACAGACGGTGGAGGTTTGATCCATTATCACATGACAACAGGAGGGAAATATTCCTGCAATTTTTGAACATTACGCAATTTAGAATTCAAGCCAAAACTGAATTTTTTGGTTCATAACCTCAAAAGGAATGTTTGAATTTTGTTGATGACATTATTTTTGCTGTTAATTGCGTTATTTACTTATTCACCCTGGCAGACAGCAAAAACAAATGAAGGCATCCAGGAGAGGTGTTAGTGCTTATTTGAAATTTCGTCAGGAGCACTCCTTCACCTGTCACCGGTTATTGATATATTCATTAGAGGGTCCTATTCTCTTTCTCTGGTATCAGTTTCTCTTGACAGTAGCACTGTTGACAACATCAGTCAGTGAATCACTTTACAATTATGATTGTTGATGGCCCATGACACAAACTTGGAGGGGATGTCATTATATGAACATTAAAGTGATACACAGAGAAGCTGGGATGGACGACCTGGTTGCTACAACTCCTCCCCCCTCCCCTCCCACGACTCCTGTGACGCCTTCATTTAAAACAAGACCCTCTCTTGTATGACTTTATCCTTCAGAACAATGTTATTAGACCATTTTTTAGGGGACGCACTCGATAATATTAGCGGCTTGTGTGGCAATGCTATTACACTGATTTGCATCATAATGAATGTCTGCATTAACTTAAGTATCCTTTACTTGAGGATGGCCAGAAAGATTACATTAATTTGTATTTACATATTCAAAACGGTCTCTGACATAGTTATACCACATCTACATTGTTATTTACCCACTTAGAAAATAGAAAAGTCATCATTGGCTAGGTTTACATGCAACAAAAAAATAAATAATAAAATCAGTATTAGCAATTTTATAGGTATTAACATAATCATATTCAGTGGAGGTGAACAGGTCTCCTCTCGGTAACCTCGGGAATACACCGGGCGCGTGGTGTGTGATGTCACATCTCTGATGGATTCTCTAACGCCATCTGTGTGTCTGACTTCTTGCCCTCCACGTCCTCTGTGCTGCTTCATGCAGCTTTTGTATAAAATAGACCGCTATTTTTAGTGGCACAGAGTGGCGAGCCATTTCTGGGCCACTGCAGCTCGTCTGGTGAAATTGCAAGCATTGTTTTGAGTGGGAGTGATCAGAACCAGAACATGATTCAGCCGGGCCTGGTGTATTCCCGGGGTAACCCTTCAGCCAATAAAGATATACAGTACCTCGAGCGGCCACTTGTGGCTGGCTCTAAAAGTAAGTCAACTGCCATTTCTACACCAGAAATAAACAGTCTGGTAACAAAAAATGGCTTCAGTCTCTATAACTTTCTTCTCTTGTGACTTTTTTTTTAAATTACTCACCTATTAAAAATGTATTGAAGTATAAAGTTCCAGATTAGGTCCGTGGCCAGTTTGACTGACAGCAGGTGTAGCACTTCTTGGCCTCACCTCATCTATTCTGAGTCACTGAACTGGACCTCTTGACTATGTTTTGTGCTGGATGAACACAATAAGCAGACAAATAATGTGATTTACTGTGCAGTTAACTGTACTGACAGCCCATCCCAGTAGACTGATTTTAAAATACTGGTGAGTGAATTCAAGTATTTGACGTGCATGCCACTGAGCACTTGTTAACGAGTAACCGTGTCTATGAATGCAGATGAACTATCTTGCTAGTGTTAGCTGATAACCCTTTGGGTCCAGCAAACCAAAATAGTGTCTGATTGTCCATTATTACTTTTGTTACTTGTCTTTGCTACCTTTGTGTTAGCATGCTGTCTGTGCAGTTATTTAGAAAGAGCAGATGCTGGGTTATCAGTATACTGCAGCGGTTTCTGTCATGGACCCAAATTACACTTTACCATCACTCTTTTGTCCTTTTGTGCAATAAAAATTAAAGTAACACTAATATTTCCATTAGTCAAAAATGGCAAACCGCTCCACCATTTTCCTCCTGAAATCAGCTAAATAAAAAGACACGTTTGATTTTTTTTCTTTTCCATCCACTCATTGTGCAGACATTTCAATTAACTTTGCAACACAATTAACAACATAAGTATAACTGTAATGTGATTACTAATTGTGGAAAAGAAGTGTGCTACATTACAGCATTACCAAAAAATGTGATTATAGTGAAGCTTACGCTTTACACCCAACACTGCCTGCAATCTATGTCTGAACTACTAAAGTGGCAAATAAATGTGCTTATCCAATCTGAGTTTCTAATGAACCGTGCATTTACATAACAGTCCTATTTTAATAAAAATGCAGGATTAGAATATTAAATGTTCTATTTTTGCTCAAGACATGTTGGCAGATTGACAAGCCACTCAAAAACCAACTTTAACCAGTGGCCAGAATTTATATATCTCCTCCACAGTGCCTTATTTGAATGTGTTCTCGCATACTTTTAGTCCACCTGCATAACCTACTGTTTTGTATTGAGAGTATTTCCTTTAGTCATAGCTACTCTTACTTAGTGATTTGCTACAGCTGCCATATTTATGCAGCACTCCTGTATGTGTTGTAATCAGCATGTGCAGGGACAAACTTGTGAGCAAGACAGAGTGGAGTTTTTGTTTCCACTTCAGTTGTGCTCCTTATTAGCATTGTTTGTAAATGCAGTGTCTTCTGCTGTATGTTAAAGCTCCTATCATTGAGGAAATTGGTTTCCTCCTTTTCTGTGATCTAAATAACCACAAAAGGGTGAGGGAGTCTCGAAAGAAGCCCTTTGATTCTGAAAGAACTCACATTTGTGCCAACATTTGGCCAGTCATCACCACCAATAGTTTATGGTTTCCAGTTTCCCATAATAAGGGCATGAGCTAACCAGGGTTATTCTAACCAAGTGTTGATATTTTCAATGTGTTGACCCAAAACCCGGATGAAAAATCTTATTCAGAGGGGAAATCTCCATGTATGTAAACATAATCAGTGCTGTTGAAATATTCACAGGATGAAAAGTTGACTTCTCGTGGTCGCCATGTGATCTCTCTATGGGGTCTGTATATTTTGCCCTGCTGTTGCTGCTAGTAAACGTGTAGCCTGTTGAGAGATAGGCTCTCATCTCCTTTTCACATTACTCTCCTTTTTCCCAATACTTCAACTGCAGCAGCACACAAACACACACACAAAACACATGTGGCTGGCCTTGTTGCCATAGCAGGCTAACGGGTTGCAGCAGCAGCAGATTTGATTGCCTGCCTGGCGCTGAAGTGAAGAAGAGGAGACAGGACTAAATGAAACTCCATCCATCTTAATGAAACACAATTATTTTCCACTTATTAATCATTGAAAAATCAATATGTCTCTTCTCGGCCCAGTGTCGGCTGGATTTGTCATTTGAGGCTGAGCTGTTATGTATCATCCTCTGACGCCAGGACAGTCAAGGGTTCAGTCACCTGTGTCCTGTAAGAAAAAAGGGAGGGGGCATAGCTAGAGATATGGCCAGACACAGAGACGGGTTTTGGATGAGTTGGGCAGAGGAAAAGAATTTGAGAAAAGTAAGCAGAAGAAAAATAGTGGAAAGCAGTAATAAATGAACAAAACGAAGAGAAGCGAGAGGGATGAAGGCTGCTCATTCTGTCTCCTCGCTGCTCGCTGAGACAAATGGGAACTCATTAGTGGCTGTTGGTGATTGCGTGTTTCTTCACAGATCAATTTACTAAACACATTGTTTAATGGGTCATTATTAAAGTCTAAGGCCTTGTATTGACTGGGAGGAAGACTGCAAGGGTGAAAACTGAGGTTAGGTTATCAAATATGATATATATATATTTACTTAAATGCAATTGATTTGAAAGATTTAAGTGTTTATTTGCCATTGAGCTGTATACATTTTATTACCCAAGCAAAGCAGTGTACTCAAAGGATGAAGAAACGATGCACTTTCTCAATCGTATTCTAAGCTAAACATTATGTATTACATACATCTGCGTTGCATTACATTCATATATCACCGTACTCTCAATAACATCATGTTTACATCCCCTACGTCACAGATTGCTGATGCTGATCATGTCGGTATAATTTGTACTGAAATGCTTTTCATTTGTTATTCACAAACTTTCTGCTCTTAATATAAAAAATCCATGAAACGGTGTAGTCATGAATATTTAATTGATACCATTACTTCTTTCCTAACTTTTAAGTGCACAAGTTTGGTACACAACATAGTAACCTCTAAAAGACTATTATGGTGTCTTTTATTATTTATTTACTGAATGTTTTAATGTGCCTTACCATTTAAAATAAAGTTTTTGCTATTTTCTGTACTTGAATTTAGCTTTAAATTTGATTGCAGTTTGTGAAGGGTTTGTCAGTAAGAGCGCTAGGGTCAGTGTAATATTTTACAGTTCTTTTTTCAGGCCACAATGAATGAAATGTATCAAATGAAAAATACATTTTAAACTTTCAACATCAACTTCCTGTAAATACAATAAATTCCTGTAAATGTTCATGAGTTTTGGTTTGGTTTTATTGCATTGTTGAAACTGAATTGTTAAAAGCCAAACTTAGTGGTGGAGTCCTGAGCCAGCTATGCGACCACAATATGTAAGTAAGCAAAGCTTATTTATATAGTGCTTTTCACAGACATAAATGTAACAAAGCGTCACCAATTAAAACGCATATGCAACAATATCTATCATATAGCCCATCTGACTTTTTAACAACTGCACTATACAATATGTTAGACATTAATAAAATGTTATCGATATTACAAATTATATTTTTACCTGTATTTATAAGGGCCTTCATGTATTAACTCTAGAAGCACCATTTAAAGGTATCTGAAGCCTTGAGTTACACTTGTGTAACTATGCACTGGTCTACATATGGCTTCAGGTTAACACTTAGCATTTTATTCATCCAAACATACAAATGATAGAAAACTGAGCTTGTAAAAAAAAAAAATGGATATTAAAACTTTTAACCCCATTTTTCATCTGAGTCATTTTGATGATGTCAGTTAAACAAAGAACTGCACATTATATACAGATCTAAATGTTACATTAAGGATACTGAAATTTCACTCTACTGTTAACAAACCCATGTCAGGCATTTGCTCAAGAGTTTGCTCTGTTGTATGTGACTCAGTTTTTTAATGAAGTTTCAAAAATCAGGAGCATTTCATTCTGTATTTTCATGATGTCATAATGTAATGTATGATTTTAGTATTTAGTCTTTAGATTCCTTTTCCTCATGTGTTTATACATATCCGACTGGCTCAAAAATAACAAACACTGCAGCTGCTAAAACCACTACTATGATCACTTGTGCATGGAAATGTACAGGCAAACATCTTCATTAGTCACAAGTAACTTTCTCCAACTCTCAAAACATCAAAAAAAAAAAAAACTTATGTACATCTCTCTTGTTTTTCTCCACAGCAGAGGAATGAAATCCATCAATCTGCCATTCATCAATTTTATCGCCCGTTCTCTCCTCCTCGGCCACCCCATAACCCAAAAGGAAAGCTTTTGGTGCTGTTTTGAAAAATCGTCCTGAGAAAAAATGATTCCAAACGGCTCAACCCTTTGTTTTCCCTCTCAATAAAGCAAGCGACAAGGCCGGCGCTTGATATACGAGCGTCGTGGGCGCCTGGGCATGCAGCAGAGTGCATAAGCAAAGGCATGTTTCACGGCAAACAGTGTGTTCTTTACAGTCACCATGGCCGGATGAGAATATAATGTTCTACAACACATAACTGCTTCAGGTCAATACTTGATTTGCTCCAGCATGTTGTAGAGCCTCTGCTCTGGTAGGGGTCTGGGGATGCATTAGGGGCCCCAGAAACAGGACACAGAGGTGGTGGGTTGAGGAGGGACATGGAGTTGGGGCTGCTTCTCAGTGTCAGAACTGGGGTGCGGCTAGGCCACATTCCCCTGAGTCCCTGAAATCATTTCCAGGTATGTGAGGCTTCGTGTGTGTGTGTGAGATTGAGATGTACAGCTACTCAGAGCCATGTGCACATGCTGTATATGAGCACTTCATTTAAAGCTAGCCATGAGTACATTGAAATAAAAAAGCGGCAAAAGTTCCCACGTGGCATTCCTCGAGAGGGAAAAAATACCATATGAGCTAATGATCATACAAGCCGGGTAAATGGAAACAATTAATGGACACAGTTATTTCAATATATATCTTTTCATAGCACCTATTATACATAACAAACAGACAAGCACATTTCACAGTCTCACTATACGTTGCAAGATCTGGATGCTGTCTGTGTGTCACCCAGTGACAACCATCCGTGAGTGTCGAAAAGCACCCGAATAATGGATGGCAGTGAAGCCAGTTGCTGAGGTTCCTTAAATATTAATGTTGTTGAACTGCCGTCCATCCCAATCCTGACACAGCGCTGAAAGAAAATCATTTGCCCTTTCAATGAGATAAAACACATTGTGGATATACCCGAATCCATATAGTTCTATATATAGATAGACGAATGACATCATCTTTTCTTGATGACACTAGCACTGACTGATACCTTACTTCAGAAGATTTACTGTGGGGTCCGAAACAAAAAGCTAGGAGGCTCTACGTGAAAGGATGCATGCAATGTTTTCAGCTTGTTTTAAGACTTTTGTTGCTTGTCATTTCTTCTGTCTTCAATCTTAATGACATACTTTCACATGGGAAGGCACAACCACCAGTCTTCACGTCGTTTTCATCAAAAGGTAGGTAGGTTTATGAACGTGCCACAGATTGAGAACGCACCTGTGCACCTTCAAGAGGAAAAATATTACATTTTGATGTGGCAGGTTCAAGATTTGTCTTGTTTAGATTGAGGAAAATTTTAACTTGGCAGTTTGAGCGTATAAAAATTTGCATGGAAGGCGACCACAATGGGACTCACACGTTAGCTTGCTAGCTGGTGGCGCAAATTAGCACCACATAAACTTGACTGTCTCTGAAATGTTGCTAATACAACACTGTCTTGTGTGCTTGGATTTAAAACACATTTTTAGCTAACTTTATTTCACCTATAGGAAAATAAGTGGAAAATACACTTTTAGTGGTTGAAACATTAGTTTCGTTCCACAGTACCCACCAGTTTACTAATCATTACAGTCTTTTTAGATGTCACATGTGAGGCACATCACTTCCCATCTGACCGTGCCCTGACTTTTACTTTATCTACTGAGGTAGAGTCAATATTAAAATGGCATTAACTGTTCACTTTAGTTTGGAATTCACATTTAGTCTGAAAAGCAAAAGTCAGAGATTCACACACTGAGTTAACAACAACTAACAGAAAACCCTGTTTAGTCCACTAATGTGGGAAAATATAGGAACTACACTTAAACGGCATTATACATCTACTGCCTCTTCTCATTTTGATGCTAAATTAATGACCTCACTCTAAAACAAGTTTGTCTTCTGTAGGAAACTATTAATTTGTGGTTTTGGCTTGTAAATTTTTTTTTTCCTTTAGCTTTTTTTTAACACAGCTTGTCACAGTGGCGGTCTTAAACCTTGCTAAACCAAGTGCTGGAGCCTGTTTTTATCATGGCTCTAATCCAGAGCCCCTGGGTCCCCTTGCCACATTGACCAGATGAAAGGCCTTGCCCAGATGTTTACAGCCTGTGAAAGTGGCAGGGAGCTGGTGTCGGATGCTGGCACAGCTTGCCAACAGACAGAAAACAAGGCAGTAAAGCCCCATGCTGTTTATGTAGAGTTTAAGAAAAAGGAGGAAAGAAACCGTGTCAAAGGGAAATGATGGTGTCGTAAAATTTGAAGGCCGTGCAGGTATGTGTGATCTGTGTCGGTGTGCGTTTGTTACTGGGGTAATTGTTGTAAACAATGACACAAAGCAAATAAACAATTTTTAAAAAGAACAGTAAGTCCAAATGGCCACAATGAACAACAGTAAAATCCAATCTGGTCTACCAAAAGTGCACACAGGTTCAGTTGCTCCAGGTCACAGCTCCCAAAGGTGTAACCTTGACCTCAGTTTGCCAGATGGCACTCACAGTGGCATCGCCATACTTAGCACACTGACCTCTGTGACTCTATTGAGAGTGTGTGTACTTGTGTGCATGTGACTGTATCTGCTTGAATGAGTGTGTGATGTGTGTATGGCTATATAAATGTGACACTGAGAAGTCTGTCTATCCATGCCAGTCTGTCCAAAGCCCAGGCCATCTGGTGCCCTCTGTCAGAGTGCTTTTATTTAGCTTTCCTAGATAAAGGCCCAGAATTACTGTATGTAGGAGGCCAGACTTTCACTGCCAAGGTCAGGTCACAGCAGCACCGATTCCAGCATGGGGTTAATCATATTTCAACATGCTACGCATCATTCTAACATCTATTTATCTTTACCAATTTTATTTTGAGATGTACTAGGACGCAGGCCTAGACAGGCTCTTCCAGCAATCTCATTTACTTCTCTATGTCATGTATTTTACATCAAAAGATGTAGCTGCCAGGGAAAAACATTCTCATATTAAATGCAACTGAAAATAAAGTAGTTTGAGCTTTTTGTACACATATATATATATATATATATATATACATATACATAAAGCTACAATAACAAAAATATTCATCTAAACTTTTAAATTATTGACAGCTGAATATAGTCCAAAAACACGGCATAAATAAATATGAAGGGAACAAGCAAAAGCTTGATGACTCTTAATTTTCTTCAGATTTAATTTGCAGATACTGATTAATATTTTCGAACAACAGAGGAATGAGACTCATCATTTTCTGTATTGCTATACATCATTCATGGTGAAAACAATTAATTTTTTGTATATAGAGGACAAAAACCTTCTGGCCTGCATATGCTTTATGGTGGTTTCCTAAGCAAGTATTCAAAACAGACAAAACTCTGAGACCTTATTATCCTCAAAGCTATTGACCTGATCCTGTGTTTGAATATTTGAGTAAAGTTTCGCCTCGGGGTGCTTGTGTTAAGCGTGGAATTATGTAGATGTCACCTCATTATTGCAATACTGTCTTGTGTACACCGGGATGCTTATAAACAGATAAATAAATGGTCTTCGGGAGGGTTTCTTTGGCTTCAAACAAAGCAACATTCACACCTCTCGCTTCCCCTGTAACAGCCCCAATTAGAAGGCCTCTATAAATGAATGTGCCGTGTGTTTCTGGAGCCGCGCTATCTCGTGACTTAATCTGGATTGAGCAGACCACTGTTTTATTAGGTTACGTGCGGCCGCAATGTGTCTTGTCACTTTGCAGAGACAGCGACCGATAAAATCCGTTGAACGGAATTAGATTGTCATTGATGTGTCAGTAAGATCGCGAGAACAACAGATCGATGGCCGAATCAGCAAGCGATATTTGAAGATGCAGACAATGGATAAATGAACAAAAGGAATTCAGCAGGGAAAGTTTGAGCACACATCACCCCGCGTCTGTGCCTCTCCTATACACACATGTGGAAACACACACACACACACTCACACTCACACTCACACACATACAGGTCTTTTTCTCACACTTTAGCTTGGAGCAATCTCACAACACTGAACAACAGAGAGCCAGTGAGGAAGGGAGAGAGAAAGAAGCCAAACCAATTCCAATACAGCACTAATGGGCCACATCATGCCAATACAATAAATAATGGCCCTTTCAGCTCAGTCAATAGTGAGTAAATGAAAATTTAACCTTTCATTAAATGTGGTCGTATTATTTCCCCTACTTTCTTCCCAGTTCTAGTTCCCTCTGACACTTTATTTCCATTGTGTACAAGAACCATGTGCAAATGTTACGATGTGAACCGTGCACTCGTGTTAAGAGGCGCGTAATACAGTTTACTGCTGTCGTGAGTTATATTACATACAGTGAGATCTATGCATCAAATAGATGGGTATTGTTGTCTTACTAATAAATTACTGACAGCAGAAGCGTGTTGGTCATACAATAAATCAATCACCAGCACGCTGCAGACAGTAGGCGAGCCTGCAAAGATATTACAAAAAGCTAATTCCCCTTGCAGTACAGTTTGCATATGTAGCCAACTTGTTCCCAAATCTCCACTGATTTCTGCAGACTGTGCAGTAGCATTATTGGGAGAGGAGGTGATAACTCTCTAGGCGTCTTGTCTGGTTGTTTCTGGTAGATGAAAAGGCTCTGGGCCTGCTTTCCACTGTGGCCAACCTGCCCTCTTAATTAATTAGCGCTAGCAGGATGTGCAGGTCCACAGGGGAGAGGAGTAAACTCCAGAGGACTGGACAAGGTGATAATGTCCTAAAGGAGACACCAAATCCTTTGTGTGTGTGCATAGCTAGTAGATACAACGCAGCTCTAAATGTAGAGAGGCAATCATGGTTAATGTTTTCTATCATCTGCTGGATAGGCCTCAACAAATTTGGAAAATTTCATCCAAGGTATGTTTTGTGTTTATTACACACAAGTCTTGACAATTTATTGTATACTATACAGAAATATGTTGCATTTAAAGGAACAGGTGGGTAATTTTAGAGACCTTCACTTTGAATTTCAATTAGATAAGTTCATTTAATGTTATACTCAAGTACATGGAAAAAAAAAAGTTAGCTCACGATAGCTTTAAGAATTTATTTTGGCACATACCTGACATTTTAACATGCTGAGGGGTAGATTTTTTTTCATTGTTATTATTTTGAACCGAAGTTTCCCCGCTCTTCATTTATGGTAAGACTAATAAGTTTCAAGCTTTCACCCTAGATTCACCATAGCCACAGAGTTTCCAACCATTCCTGCAATTTACTCTACCTGGCCAAGAGATAATCACAAGTTTTCTTGGCTGGCACAGTTTGGTGAAAGGGTATTTGAGGTGTCATAGTAGACAAAACATTATTGTATTCATTTTATTAACACCAATAAAGGGTTTTTGATACGGTCTCCCAGAATTAGTTGGTATATTGTACCAGAGTTATTTGCCGTCCATTGACAGGTCAAAGTTAAAGAATGCACAAAGTTCCACAAATTAGACAGCATTAAATGATCATATGAGGTACGATATACAAATAGCTTCTGTGCACCTCCGAAGCTCAAAAGATTACATTTCTCCAGGAGACTAGGCTTTACCTTTAAATTTCAAGGCATGTTTATCTGCGATCAGGTCAGAATTTTTTAAAACCTAAATTTTTTCCTGAAATAAAACCTAGGATCCATCATAACTCCAGTACATTAAAGTTCAGAAACAGTCATCTCACCATTGATAACAGTGTAAACTACACTGGTTAATGGAAAGAAATTTTTCAAGCTAAGACACTATTGACCAAGACCCTGTGCGATCCCAGCCCCCAGCAGAGCGAGACAGCAGCTTGCAGTCGCACAAATAAGTTTGGCTGATTACATCAGATCTGAGTTTTTTCTCAAAAGAGATCAATTTGTATGGTTAAGAATCCAAGTCCAGTTGTGATGTGTTGCCATTACTGTAGGATAAGAGAAAGGAGATAAGAAGAAAGGAAAGGAAAAATTAAGAAGAAGAAGAAGTCAGCGAAACCACTTTGTAAGATTTTTGCTCTGGTTCTTATATTTCTAAGGATGTTTCTGTGTTTGTGTGTGGGGAATACTAGTGATGTAAAGATTGTTTTTAAGCCTTGGGTTTTTGATGTTTGACTGGAACAATACTACACTCTAGTTATAAGATACCAAAGCCTGGGAACAGAATATTTGAATCTAAATTTTAGTGTAAAAGCCGTGTAACATCAAGATTCACTTGATACAAACTCATAGATACACTCAAGTTGTTGCTTAAACTTTTTATACACATCCTCCTGACCTCTGTACTCTTAGCATATGTGTAATCTTGCAATTTATCCTTGCTTTGTTATTGTGTATGCATGTGCTTCAGTGTGTGTGTGTGTGTGTGTGTGTGTGTCTGCGTGTCTGTGCACGTGTGTGTGTGCGTGTGTGCGCAAACTTCACTCTCTTTCTCTCTGTGTCTCCAATAATGAGCATGTGCACCTTTTCCGCCCCGGGCCTTCATACACAATTTAGCCAGAAAGCCATAGCTGATCATGATTTAGCTTTTGACACAGCTCGCCCCGAGGCAGGTGGGGACTAATACAGATATCTGACTCCCAGACCGCAATGGAGGGAAGGAGAGAGAGAAAGTGAGAGGCCTTTTATTGACTAAATGATAAAGAGGTTGGTAATGATAAATAACAGTCATTTTATTGTGGAATTCCCAGAAAAGACACATTCTACACAATATATAAAAAGAGAAATAATAGACGAGGAAGTTGCTCGCTGGGGTCTCAGCGCGCTCACTCCCTACCGAGCCACCCATTGTTAAACTCCAATATTCCTCTGCTAGGGTGGAGGTCACAAATTGTGTTAGAAGGACCTGCTGCTATGAATACTACATAAGGCTGATGCAGAGTGGCAGCGTCATCCTTGTCTCTGGCACTAGGAGGAGGGCCCAGCCAGAGACAGAACCAGTCTTGCCCATGGGCATCGCTCACTCAGTATCTTTCTTCTGTGTTTCTCCCTCATCTTTAGTGCACTTAATCTCGCTCACTCCCTCTCTCTTTCTTCCTCCCTTTCTCATTTGCTCCCTTTCTGTCTCTCAGCATGGTTCTTGCACTGTTTTCCCACCACATCAGGGTGGCAGGGGAGTCTCTGCTGCTTTTGCTCTCTGCCGCCTCCGAGTCTCCAGGCCCCAGCCATCAGTAAGACAAGATAGCTGACCCCATAAGGACAGATGCCTGCGTTAATGTAATTTCTAAAAAGCAATTCCCCTGTTTTAGTGTAAAACAGAGAGCAGGGAAAAAAATACAGCTTGTGTAAACATATTAGGATATTACCTTGTAGCTATGATGGATAACGGCCTGTGCTGACCATCGCCTAGAATTAATAATCCTAACCTTACATTATGTTTCCACTTTAATATCGCCCACATTAGATACATAATATCACAAAACAGATTTACTCGTCCACCGTCAGATCCGTCTACGCTATCCGGCAGGAAGATCCCAACTCTGCTGGTGCGAGAAACTGGTGGCAGCTAGTGTGTGTGTTTGCCTCAGGACACCTCTGCAGCTCTGCAGTTCTTGGATACTGAGTGGAGAGTGGCCCAGAAATGAGCAGTCAAATCCAATTAAATTACTCAAATTAAATTGTACAATGGTTATGGAATACCTGATCGAATTACTCACATTCAGGGGATTTCGACAGCAACCAATTAGTTCAAAGTATAAAGTTCACACGCTCAAATTAACACCAAGAGAGGACAGGGCCTTTATTTGAGGGAAATGATACATCATAATTACATCACGTTGGAAAAAATCACAAATTATACAGCACGCATTTAATAAGAAAATGGAAATGGTTAATAGGTCTTGATAAGACAAATCTAGCCCTGTCAACGGTGCAACATGGTTAGGTTGGATAAATTAAAGAGGAGAAGTTATTATTGTTTCAAAGGAGCTTAAGGGCCGATTGTTGTTCATTCAAAACACGGCGCTCAGAGAGCCGTCCCCTTGTCAAACACAACCATTAAAACTAGCATGAAAGGAAAAAAAGAGGGGAAAGAACTGTTTGAGCAAACTGTAGTTACCTCCTCTGGTAACTGAGATATGTTCAAGAGGCTGGTCCGACAGTTAACAAGATTTAATTTTGTAGTAGCTCTTTCTTGTTAGATTAGCCGAAGCAGACACTTTGTCATTTCCTCCCATTGATGGAATTCTTTAGAAACTCCTGGATTAATTGTACGAGGGACTTCCTGACCTTTTTTACATTTTAAATTTAGCTTCTCAAGGTGCCTTTCAAAGGTGAAACACATGAGTAATGAGATACAAAATCAGCCTGTTAATTGACTTTCAGCAAATTTAGATCTGCAAGACCTACGTATACATTTCCCTCCTTTAAAAGTGAACCATTTTAGCTAATAAAGTTATTAATCTTGCCCATACAGTAATTATCTCTGCAATTATGCTGTAATTGCACATACATCAAGGCCACCTTATACAGCGGGCAGCCCTGAGCTTACTCCAGATATCATATCGTTCCTCATATCACGTCACGACATGAGTCTTTCTCACAGAATCTGAATGAATGTTAATTGACATTCCCATTCAATTAGCACTGGATAATGGTTTGGTTTAAAATGGTGCAGGTGAGACACAAACTTATAGATGCTCCTGTGATTTAACATCATGTCTTTTGCAATTTAAATGAAATAAGAAGATATAGTAGAAACTGGTGTTTTCACAAAATTCAATTTCTGGATTGCAAGAATAGATAAGCAGCTCGAAACAAAGTCTTACTTGTTGCTAGTCGCTACTTGCATCCCTGCGTGCATGGACAGCATAGAGCTGCAGAAGTACCATAAACGGCGTAACATGATAATGCTGCTTTAATTACCCCTTGGTCAGCCCACTTACAAACCTATTGCCGCAGCAGTCAATATCCCCAAAGATCCATTCATGCCTCGGCTGATGGTTAACTTGGGAGCCTTTGCTGAATGCTTTAGCCTAATTGATATCCTTATTTAGCAATGAGCCAGTGGGAGTCGGAGGAGAGTTAAATGGAGCAGTTTACCCGGCAGTGAGCACGCTAAAACCAGATCCCTGAAACCACCACCATTGCTTGCCACAGCCTGGCAGATGATTTATACCAGCTAATTTAGTGTTCCAAATTGATTACCGCCAGTATTGTTTTGTGTTCACAAATGAATGCTTTTACCATTTGTTCTCTGCTTTTGTTTCTTTTGTTTTTTTTTCCCCCAATAATCACAACCCAGAGCATGTTTAGCCATGGTTACTGTTTTCCAGCAAATTACACCTATTTATGACAGCTGAGTGCTCCCATGCCACTAACTAACACCGGGGCCAGGTCACAGGAGAGACTCGGCAGCTTCCTTAAGGCATCCAGACCTACTACTCACACACATCCACAGAGCTGCACATGCAACAATGCACCGAGCACAATCAGCAGAATATTATACTATACCTATACATTCACACCCACAGTGTCTCATGTATTTATTTGCAATGCAATATCTGAGACACTGTTGCAAGCAAGCCTCCGCACAGCTGCAGGATTTCACTCAACTCCCATGAAAACAACAGGTATAACCCAACACAGACGTGTCCAAAAGAGAACAATGCATACCCAACAGGTCAAACAAAGCCATCGGGAGCAACAGGAAAATCAGATTCTTCTTTTAAACTGGGTTTGTAGGTCTCTCCCTCCTGCCTGTCTCCCCAGATATGTCTCCCTTAACAGCTCAAAGTAATTAGCAACGACCACATGCCAAAGGTAGGGTAGCTACTGTACACAGAGTAGGCAGACCTTATCTTTAATTTGAGACATTGAGATGCTCTGTGGGGGCTTTTGGAGAGCTGGGAGCTATAAGGTAGACAGGCAGGCTCCCCCTCCCAAGGTCGCTTTAGTGAGACAAGCTAGTCTGGGGACAAAAGGATACCTCCTGTATGCAAGCGCAGATTTTGACAGTTTAATTATAATTTCATTTTTGGTTTATTTTTACACTAATCAAAACCTGAGCCTCGTCTGCAGCAGAAATAGACGTTTCAAAAATTGCAAAATATCCGCTGCCAAAGTGCATCTGTACACACAACTCTCCGCCTCGCTGTTTCAAACTTTGCTTTTGAGTGATACCGCCGAAAGTCCTCCAGGGCTTCCCATTAGTCACGTTGCTGAGCTCAGAGCTCAGCCACAAAATGGCCTCCAATCTTGGGAGAATGTCGTCAGCCCATTCTTTATACTGTCAGGATGAAGAAGAGCATAAAAACACAGAGTCGATAAAGTCATATGAAATGCTTGATATCGAAACAAGTGACTGATTCAGCATTCAGGTCCAGTTGTGATGCGTTGCTCTTGCTGTGGGATAAGACAAAGGGGATTGGAAACAAGTAAAGGGGGGGAAAGGAAGAAGAAGAAGCCAGTGAAACCACTTCGCAAGACTTTGCTCCGGTTGCTTATATTTCTGAGGTTGTTTTTGAGTCATGTGGGGACTCAATAGTGGCGTAAAGATTGTCTTTAAGCCTTACATTTTTGGTATGATCCTTGTTATTTGACTGGAACATTACTATTTTCCTTGATTACAGTAATCGCTGTACTCAATTGGTATGTGTATAATAACAACCAGTTAGAAGGATGTTTGAGAAGGAAGCATGTTCATACACTCTAGTTATATACATACCAATGCCTGGGAATAGAGGTTGGAGCACCAATTTATTTCTTTTTTTTCTGAGCAGTGAAGTCAATACTGACTCAGACAAAGATGGTGAGATGAGAAAAAGGGGTATGACAGATATTAAAAATGAAAGACAGTGCCACTTTTTTTTTTTGTCCAGATAGTGGTTTTAGCCCACAGCACTTGAAAGGCTGAAATACTAACTGAACTAAAACAGCAGCATCAGATCAAGTTGAAACTTACACATGATTTATGCTTCAGACAGAAGCACCGTGAGTTAGAAAATCGCAAAAAAATGAACGCCTACATTTAGGTAAAAGCTGACAGCGGCACTTTAAGTTTGCCTTAAACATATTGGTTTGGAAAGCAGAGACATACGCTGTTATTACTAAAAGAAACTGACACTTCTGCTGGGTCCAGCAACGTGACGGGAATCTAAGCGCTTTAATGAGTCGGAGTCAAATTCAATTTCTACCTCAGAAAAAGTTGCAAACCGAAGCTTTAATCTATTCCAACACTCCAATTTGATGCAACGGACTGATAGGAATCCCCCTCCCACACACACGCACGCACACACACACACCTCCGCAAAGTATTTGGATGGCATTAAACTTTTCAGAGTATTGTATACAAACACTCTGTGTCAGGCCCCAGCTCCAATTTGACATTAACACACAGAAACATGACTTGAGTGAACAACCGACTTGACGTGAGTGTTTTTTGCACATGCAGGAAAGGCAACGAGAAGAGAGAGGTGGGGTGGGGGTGAGGAGTGGGGGTGCGGTGAGATTTTGGACAGACCGTGTTAAGATCATAGCTTTGGGCTAGGCAGGTTGCTATGCGCTGAAATGCTAATAAGCTTCCTGGCTCTCGGTGCAGGTCGACCAGCCTGTGCCGACTCGTCTTGACACTTCACACACTCGCTGTCTTCCACCCTTTTTAATCATTTTTGATAGGCCTCCCTGGGATGCCATCCATTTAATTTGAAAGGGTTGAGCCACCCAAACATTTTCACTATCTTTAAATAGAGGTCTGCCTCGACTTGCCTGCTACATTGTGGCCTGACAAGGTGAAAAGCAGCGAGGTAAAATGCTGTTTGCGTTTTAGGAGGATAATATTAGGCCGACAGTGGTAGTGATTCGTAGGAAAGAAAGGTGAGTGATGTCGATGGAGGGCAAATACAAAGGGATGGGGGGGGGGGGGGGGGGCAACAAAGGGGGG
>VVHJ01020356.1:32853-62458 GCA_015107715.1 Tylochromis polylepis
GGACAATTGTTATCGAAAAATAAGCATGGAGTTTGAAAGGGATTTTAATTGAGGCATTCGTTATATTTGAAAAGGTGAACTCCTAAGGGGATGGAGGGAGAGGAGCTGCGACCCTATTCATATCCTCAGACATTCATAAAGAATGGCATCTTTTGACTTTCTCTTTTAAAACCGTGCAACCTTAAATGGCCTAAATATAGAGGAGGCGAGGTAGACACGGTAATTCCCTGCACCTTGGGGGGCGCCACTAGAGTACGGGATGGTGGGATCGAGCCGAGGACTCCAATTAACTATGAGGGAGGGTCTAGCCACCCAAAAAGGAGTGAGACAACGTCCTTTCCACAATCCTCCAAAGGTGGTGATGTCAATCCATCTTATTTCGTTCTAAAACCCTCCTCTGTCTGCCTCATTTTTTAGCTTTCCTCATTTTACGCTCTTTTTTTTTAACCGTCTCCCCCTCTTTCTCTCCTTCACTCTGTCGCTATGCAGTAATAATGTCATTAATAAAGCGAGGGCCCAGTGATTGTCCCGTTAAGACCAGTTATCCGGTTTGTATGTCTACAGAGGAAGTCAACAGAGCGCACATTTGTTGTTGTTTGGTAAGGTCAGCTCTTTACAAGCCCCACTTCCAGTGAAGCAGACGGCCCCTGGTCTTTTCTTTATTATATTTTGACTGTGACCACTGAGTTAAACTTGGACTGTTAGTTTATTGTAAAGTTAGTGTACATGGACAATATCTCTAGGCAACATACAAGAGGTTTGTAGGTTTTTATCTTTGCACTGTCCGTCCAATTTAAGCTGGAAGATCTGCGCCCTTTCTGGGGAGGATGTTGCCCACACGTGCCGTTCTATATCGACAACATTGATTACACTTTAGCACCAACCATCTTCCTCCTGTCAATTTGATGTCTTATGCAGTTTTGCTGTGACTAAGTGATGAAGTCTTTCCATATTATTAGCAAAAAGTTTTATCCTTACGCTTTGGGAAATACCCGCAGGCACTGTTCTGTGTATGTATCATTGATGATTTATGAAATGTAACTGCAACCAAGGCGGCATCCTTGATGATGAAGTTATAAAACTTTGTTGGAAGTACCATACCCACTGAAGGTATTTATCATGAGCCTTCATTTTTCATTGTCAGAATATCTACAGTATCGCACAACATTGGTGAAAACTCATTAAATAAGACATGGGAATGCTGTAAAAGTTAGTGACAGCCACTTGTTGATAACAAAAGGCTTTTGTTCCTTTGTCCATTCTTGCTAAATTAAGAAAGTGTTGCTACTGCTATCATTAGCAGTTAATGTGTTCAGGCACTGTTACCAAAACACAACTGCACAGTTGTTTAGCTTCAAAACTGCTATATCACATCTAATACTGAATGGGATGAGGCATGCTTAGCTTCAGCACTGAGGTTCGGTTGGTTAAGTGGGGTGCTGATCATGCCCTGCAGAGAAAAAGTGTTTTTGTGTACGTGCACGTATGTAAAAGAATGCATTCGGCAGTGATGAGCACAGGAACAAATGTACACATAAATATTTCCTCTGATCTTTCAAAATCCTTGATTACAATGCTGGAAATAATCACAGCTCAGTCATAATCACTCATAAATTTTTTTTTTTTTAAACTCAGTTATTAATTTCAGCTCCTGCCAAACAAAATTCTTCCTTTGTTGCATTTCATTTGGACTTTAACGGCGAGTCATAAAAGTCAGATTCAGAGGCAGGCTGGCCAAATCTGACATCCACTGGTAATGAGTGGAGCGTTTCTCTTGAACCTAGCAGGATGTTGTTTAAAACTGTCTTAAATATGGTGCAGATTATTAATATTACAGGTTGAATTTAAACACATGTGGTTGGGTTTATTGTATTTAACTAGTATTTAGTTTGGCTTGTGCAGCCGAAACAGAGAACAGTAATCTGTGGAGCATTCCTAACTCTGTAAGTACACCTATGATCATGCACAAGCGCAGATAGACAACCTGCACACATGTAACAAGACTGCAGATTTATGCGCATGTTACACAAGCTCTCATCACTGTGTGCATGCAGAATCACAAATGCACCCACCCAAACACATGACACCTATTCCACAATTCATTTGTCATATCATTATGCAAATGCTGCACACTGAGCAAATCTCAAACCTCTCAAAGCCGCAGTGGGAAAACTGGAGAATAGTGATGAGACTTATCCCTGTGCTTCTGACCTTCTTTTTGTTTTGTTTTTTAACTGTTTATTTTATTTGCTGTAATGTCAATATGCCAAAAGTCTGCATGTAACACCTTTAATATTTTTTTATATATATAAAACACAAACAAGGTGCTACACTGAGTTGCACATCAGCCCTCATTTGCAATAAAGGCACATTTCTAATATCAGAGCCCGCATTCTGAGCAAGTGACCAAGTTGAGGTGTGATCTGTTATTTAGACAGGTTGGATGCACTTCCTCACAGCCTGAAATTTCCCCCGGGGGCTCTCTTCCATTTCTCACTGTCATGGATTTGAATCTTTTTACCACTGAACTCTTACAATTACTGAACATTCATCACCTGCCTACCTTCTTAGCTACCCAGATACTGTATGGAGACCAGAGATATGGAGCAGACTGGTGCAGTCGGGAATACCAAGTAAGACTGCTCTAACACAGTAAGGAATTCTAAAATCCTAAGATCACAGGATCTTTTTTGTTGGTGTTCTTTTGGTGCATGTTGTTCCAGATTTGAAAAAAAATATGAAAAGTTTGATTTTTAAAGTATTTATCTTCAGTCAGTTATTTGTGAAGAATTGCTGGGTCAAAATATTTAAAATATTTACGCTTTTACCTTGTGCTGTGTTAATTTTAATAGTACTAGTAGTGTTACTTGGTTACATGCTATTATTTAACAAAATAAAAAGCTAAACTGAGTCAGGACACTTCATGTTAATGAGCTAGCAACAGGTCACCACACACCAAAAGCATACCCCCATTTATTGTCCATTTTACCATAAACAGGACTAGTTTACAAAATCAGTCTTATGCTATTTAAAACACACACACTCGCAACTTAAAAATAGTCATTAAGACCACGACCGCATTAAAGAAATGTTTACTGAGGTCATGAATCCTGTAAGAAGGTGCTTCATTTTCCCACAGACTTCCATGTTATTCAGCCTCCCCCTACTGGGCATTACAAAAAGAAAAATGTATGTTTAAGGCACCGTCATGTTGGTTTAACTTTCAATCAATTCTCTGGTTTAAGTTCAAGCACTTAAAGGTACAATCAGCATTTTTTTTTTGTTTCTTTAATGGAAAAAAGGAATATAATAATATAAAAATTACAAATTGATGCATTATTATAAACTTAGAATTAATCAATTAAAAAAACATAGGAGCGGGCGCTAGTTTGTGAAAGCCACCATGTTGGCCCGCTATCTTGAATATAGTGGCAAGATTAACATTGCTGTTCTGTATTTTATGTATATGTCTAGAGACTGCCAAAGCCAGAGGGAAAGAAAACTTGAAGGCACTCGTGTACCATGGAGGCAAATATTAATGTGTGCCTGCACTTTCAGACTCAAGATGTGAAGGACCATGCCTAGGTTTTATTATCTTTGAAGGGGTCCCCTTCACCAAAAAAGTGAAAACACAAAGGAAAGAGACAACACTCAAAAATATGTTTATTTATTCCCAATATTGTCACAAGTAGCAGCAGATTATACATGCGACCCTCCTGTATTCAGAAGGCTGACAATAAGCCAGCTAAACAACAACAGCTAACTATAAGCTAACGTTATGCTAGCTAATGTTAGGCTCAAGTGTCCGAAAACTCACACTTTCTCTCGATTCTCACATCAAATGACAGTTTATTCACTAAGTGTCTAAATATAACAATATTAGATCAACTTCAAACAAAGTTTTATTTTATTTTGCTTTAGTTTGAAAGAATAACATAACACGTCTAAGAAATTAATAAAAGAACACCTACAACACACAACCATGAGAAGATACTTATATCATGAATTGTAGTAAACTACGTCCATAATGACCCAAATTACTGCAATTTTGACTGTGCGATTGTTTATTTAAAAGACAGTAGTTTTCATTCTGTGATCATTTTTTCTTATAGGGAAAAAAAAGGACTCCTCTAAGCTGTAAATCTCTAAACTCGAATGGTCTTTAGTATCATGCATGCCTCAAAAAAACCCACAGTGACTTATAACCAAATGCCACTGTATATCTCTGCAGTTTTCCCCTCATGAATAAAAGTCCTGATCTGTGAGGTGAGAGGATTTACCCCTGTGGCACACCCAGTCTCCCCCTCTAGTCACTTGTGTTACTCAAGCTCACTTGTAGAAGTCCCTTAACACTAACCGAGAAAGCATAAATATATTATAATCTCATCACCTGTCCATTTATACAGGTGTCACCCTGCCTCGCAACTTGATTTTCCAGGAGGGCAGCAGTTTTTCCTGTGGCAGCGACTGAAGTCACAGCATTATTATCAGGCAAAATGTATTCATGATAGCAGAGGTCCGAGTGCCCCGTGGGCTTTGTAATATAATACCAGACCTCTTTATCAAATTTAACAGTTTATTGGAAACAGCTTGTACACATGATTTAGGCACCAGGCGCTATGGCAAGGCTCCGGGTACCCTCCTAACAGACATCCCTTGCACACCTCCACACGGTGCCGAACGTACACATACACACCCGCGCATTATGAAAGCTCACAAACGCATGCCGTGCACCCGCTCAGAGTGACAGTCAAACACACACGCATTTAATCACACATCTCCCTCCTCCCCTGCCTTCTCTGCAGAGCTTCACTTCTCCTGCACTCCCCTTCATATCTAATGCAAACCTCTCATTGGATGAGGCAGCGTTTTTCTGTGGAGGTCTTTTGTGCACTTTTGTTGTTTGTTTTCTCTGAAGAGCAGCGCGATAACAAAAGTAGGACGTGACAAATGGACTTTGTGCCCCACAGCTAGATTCGAGTGATAGGTTACTGAATGGGAGCTACCCTCCTATCTCATTTATATACACACATAGAGACAAATGGACACACATGTGATGACCACGCTTACATTTGTAACTCTTATTTCTTACTCCAACAATCTTTTTTTTTTTTTACCATAAAGCTTCCCCGATCAATCTGACATCCACACAGTCTAACTACAATAAATACATTAATATACAAAGATTGCTTGTTTTATCATTTCTACGTGGGACTGAGGTATCAGCCATGAGATATACCAGGCCTAATTTTCTTATTTATTAAGTGTGATATTCTCTCATTTAAACAGATATGCTGATATACATCGACATCACAATACCCTCACCTACCCAGCTCGACTAACACGCCGCTCTCCAGTGAGCATGGTAAACAGAAACCACCAGTTGACCGGCTAATGATTTAAAGGGATGGTCAGAGGTCATATCCAGCTATTAATGATCCCCTTTAACAAAAAGCATATGCAGGATCTATCCTGTAATCTGTCTGGTTGACACTGCATTGAGAAAAAGCCAAAGCTGAGAAATCAGATTTTACAAGGGTTTATAGTTTTTAGTGTGTGAACGCACTGGTTCAATGTGTTTCTATGTTCTGTTATTTCACATTTTAATTTAAGAATTTTGTTTCATTAAAAAAAAGTTCTTAAAAACACTGGAACTCCAGATCTGCCAGGCTCTTGCCTCTGGACAGAAAAGTTAACACTCCACCCTGCTCATGTTTATTGGCAAATTTGAGAATACTATCTTAAAATGTTCTCCGCATGCAACAGCTTAAAGGTTTTTAATGCGTTTAGCAGCTACAGAGCTTCAAGTGTAAACATTCATTAATCCTTTCAGCCATTTCTACCCTTAACAGGAACTTGCTGGATGATGGAGGTTATCTGCACAGCGAGGAAAAAGAAGCTCTCAATCATCACTGACCCAGACTTCTGTCTGTCAAATGTAATGTTATCAGTGTGAGTCTATATGCTCTCTTTCTCTTGTTTTCTTCTATTCTGAGCTATTGTGTTATATTTTATTCTCTTCCTGTTGCCTCTGACTAAGCTCCCATCAGTCCTGTGGAAGTTAATTATGGGTGCCAAGCTGTTGAGAGGTTGAGGAGAAGCTTTTTTGCCTAAATACTGGATATACACCAAGTCTGGCAACGCCACCGAGCATTGTCTGCCATGATAAAATATGGACGGAAGTGCTGCTAGGCAAATCGTTTATCAGCCAGGTTTAGCATGCACATGTTAAAATGAAAGACTGTGCTATCTGCATAGGTTGTGTGAGCTTAGTTTAGTGTAGCCAACGCCGTTTGTTGTGTATAAATGGCATGCTGGCTGTCGCCCCCGTGGGACGTGATCAATCACACATTGCCTGCTTTTCTCTCTAACGGCTATGGGCAATTCTATTCAAAATATTCAAACCAACATTTTAGTCCCACCTTAACTGTGTGCTTTGTACTTTTTGTGCCTTTGTTTTGGAGCCAGTGTAATTATTAGAATCTGATTCTTTTCCAGTCGTTTTCCACCTTTTTTTCCCGACAGCTTAACTTATCTCTCTAAAGTCTTGCGGTACAATCCACAAGAACTGACCCATTTAGTAGTTAAGCACAAATGGTCTATTATGATAATTAATTCTAATATATGTCTTCAGTATGGACAAGCCATTACATGGAGCATGAGCTGGCATGTTTGCTCTGTTACAAAGCGGTCATTAAAATAAGTGCAAGCTCAGTTTACTCTGCTATTCCCCAATTTGCCTTAATGAGCCAGTTTAAGCTGTCAGAAACCAAGAGGAAGGATTTCTGCTAAGTGTAAGTCTGTGGTGAGTAGGCAGGGATGATGGGATAAATGGAAGGAGGGTGGAAGGGAGAGAGATTTAGGGAGGTGTGCAAAGGTATACTGAAGAAAGATGAGAAAGAAGAAAGGATAAAAAAAGACCAAGAAATCATACTGTTGCTATAACAGCTGGTGAAAAAACACACCAGGCTTCCGTAGAACTAGTGCGTGTTCGTGTAAAAGTATTTTCTTCCAGATCATGTTTGTGACATATCAGAAATATTTTTATAAATGATTTTTTTTTTTTGCTTTCCTTTGGTCACTCATTTTCAGACAATGGATTATGTTCCTGTGACCCTTACAGGGATAAGTGAAAAAGAATGGAGGGATGGATGGATTACACGTTAGATGGGGCATGACTCATCATCATGGTGAGAAGAGGGGAAGCTGAGGAGAAGCTTTTGAAGTGTGGTTAACATGTGGAAAGGTGGATTTTAAGCAAAACCATTAAGAAAGCTGTTTTGATGCCGAGATCTAAGCAAACGGAAATAAAAATGTCTCAAAACAACAGTCCCACACTGATCTGGCATGCCTGGTTTCTTACACAGAGCCACCTCAGCAGCCCGCCTCAAAAACCGTCTGGAAAAAATATTTGGCTTAGCACAGGATTGGACAGCTTGCCTGTTTTAACCAATCTAATAAGTTAAACTACAGGATGGGGAAAAAAAACTGTGTTTGCAGCACCATCAATAGACAACTCTTGTGATCTTTGTAAGGAAATTGATTTCACAAAGGTCATTAGAAGAATCATCTATCTTTTGTCACACCCGAAACGTGTCCGTAGCTGTCACAGTTCAAGATATCTATTTTTTCTTAACAGCATCAAAATTCATCATAAAGGAGGTTTCTGCACGCATACAACATTTATAGATGGCTGGGAAAGACAAAGGCAGCAAGGTATATTAAATCTACATATCACTTTAAATTGACTTTAACATATCTTAATGACTTAATCATTGACCGAAACAATGTCATTGTCATAAAAAGCTAAATTCCCAGCGTTTTTGTCAATTTGAGCAGGAGGCCTTTTTAGTACATGGCTATTAACAAGTAATCACAAGAGATGTATTAATGAAGAATGCCCTTCATTTTTGCAGAGGGCAAGGTAGACACCGGTGTCCAGCCCTTGTCTTCAGAGGAAAATATGGAGGGAACTTAGGTGTTTGATGATGCGTTTAATTCACACAGGAATACATTAATATGATAGTCAGTGGAGCGTCAAAGCCCTCAAGTAAGGTTCCCTCATTAGTATGTTTCTCTATTTCTTTTTTTAATTATTCAACAAAAAAATGAGGAGCCGCGTGACAGATGTATTGGCTGTGTCAAGAAGGAATGATTTGAATTTGAATTGTGCATAAAATCGTGCAATTAGGAGGGCTCATTTGTGTATGTGAACAAAATATTTGCCTCCAAATGAGCGCTGGCTCTGAAGCATGAGTCAAATTATGGGGTATATTTTAATGCAATACTTATTCCTTTCTCAAGGATCTGGTCACATCGCACGCGTTTGAATGTCATGAATACTATCAGAAAGCACCTTAGTATGAGCCTAAGCAGTGGCCTAATAACCCAACACGCTGAGGTGGACCAGACAACGTCTGCCACACCCCTGAGATTTTCCGACTTCAAAAGCATACCATTCAGAGTGTGCAATGCACCGTGAAAGTCTGATGCTTGTACAAGTCATTCTCAGCTCATCTTGGTGGGCTATTATCTCACTTTGCCATTGTCACAACGGGTTGCTGAGGCTTTCATCATGCTTATAAGTTAAAAACCTGATCTGTACACACTGGGGTATTGTGTGGGCTCTGCACAGGCAGATCACAGGAGCCACCTGTATCAAGACAGAGAATTATTGATGTTAATGCAGTCCTTAGTCATTAAAGATAGAAAGTTCTAAGATGTTAGCACTGTAGCAGCCGAGAACATTTTCTCAGCCTCGTCATTTACAAAGATTTCACAGATCAACACAGTGGAGACAGTTTTGGCTGTGGATTCATAGAACCGAGGGTTACATTTTAAGAGCATTATCTTTCAGTATTAGTGTATGGTTTTCAGAACAGTAGGAAGATCGTTCTTCACTTTGTGTATTCTGGAGAGTCATTTTTACACGACGTCACAATAGGGCCTTTACCGATTAGTATCTCTAGCTAATTTTCCATGACACCATTTTGCTTTGCATTTGAGGTTAACACCAACCTCCTGCAAAAAGAGCAGGCAGGTAATTCACTGCTTGATTAACCTCACTCTGCAATTAATCATTCTTAAACGCATACCCTCACTTTAGTGATAATTTAGGAAAGATGATTAATGAAACCATCAAATACTGTATTTCCCCCATTTCTCTCCTTACAGAGCTGCTGCATTAATGTGGGTCGCGGCTGTCAAGAAGGCCCCCCCCAAAAAAAGAAAAAAGAAACTGCAACAACTCTCAGCCACTACTGGCAACGGCGCTCACAAACCCGAAAACAAGGTCGAAGGTCTTCTAAGTTCATTGTTCCTCTTTATTTATGTTACACTAGTGTCTCCTTTCGCCTTTGAAAAGCCAGCTGCAGTGCGGCGGAAGCGATTTTCTGGGAACAGGCGCGCGTCAAAATACAGGTGCAAGGTCAAGAGGACGAGCGACGCACCTTGTGGGCATAGGAGACGACGTGTGAGATAGTTGCATGTCAGTGATTGTTGAGTCAATTAATTATTGAACTTGGCAAGAGATCAATCGTTCCAGTGAGGTGATCCCATTTCTAACTGGCAGCATATTGAGACAGTAACCTATGACAATATTAATCACTAGCACAACAGCAGGCTAATTCCCACATGTAATTAGTCTACATTTTAATTCATAGAAAACTAGCACTTTTCTAAACTCACTTAATTATGTACTTACACTTAATTATAGTCCCCCCCAACACCACCCCAACCCCAACCATACCCCTCCCCAATTTGTTTGGAGTGCCACAGATGGAAAAACATATTTATTTTGGGGAGAGAGCGAGAGATAAAATGAAAGCTCCACCTGGGAAAGGAGCGGCAGGTCTCTGCTGAGTTGTGCTGCGTCTGGTAGGAATTTACTGGATTAGCTCAGTCACAAAATGTGAGATGAACCACACTGTCAATCACCCTCGGGGCAGAGCGAGAGAGGAAGAGCTGTCAATCAAGGCAGGTCTTCAATCGTCCCATTCACATCGCCTCCTGGAATCAGTCTCTCCCGCTGACTGCTCTTTGACATTTAACGCACTGGGGCCACGAGGATGGAGATCCTCAAATCCTGCCTTTCTTTCTTTTTTGGTTTTTTTCCCCTCCCCTGTCTGTCCTCAGTCTTTGTGCTTTAGCGGGGGAAGATGTGTGTTTAAAGTAAAGACACAGGGCAATAGCTGTGAGAAATAACTAACAGACGAAAAGTTTCAGTAACTCTTCAAGTGCGTGCGGTGACAACAGGGCAAAGCAGCGGAAGACAAAACAGGCCGGACTTGAATAGTTATGTATTGCTTCCATTCCAAATTACTATTGCAGAGCTGAAAACATATGAGCTCCCTTTGCAAGATCTTTTTTGGGCTTCTGCTTTTCATGAGATGCATTATGAAATTCACACAGAATTCATCAATAAAATACATTTGCTTAAGCCTGAGCAATAAATGCATTTACCAACTGAGTCCATGAAGAAGAAGGGGGGGGGGAGGGGAATAAAACCAACACCATCTAAAAAGCCTCCTCTTCTGGGAGATGCTGCAGGATGAAAAATCCTATCGCAGTTTGTTGTCGTCTTTATGTGTTTTCTCCCCTCTTGTTTGTATTCCGGGGCAGTCGCTTCGCTCTGAGTGAGGTATACGGAGTCATTGCTCTTTTGGCTCCAGCCCTGACACCTCGTGCCCTCAAGTGTGGACTCCTTAGCTGCGATCTGATCAGCATCTTTATAGTTTATCAGCCTTGGGGTTCAATTTTGGCTTGGATGCTTTTACAAATGAACGCAATCACTGGTGAGCCTTCGCATCCTGATTGCATTGAGGGAAGCGGGTGGAGGAAAGTTTAGTGGATTACCGTGCCACTTGAGGATGGAGCACAAACACACCGAGGCAGTAGAGGGGGCCCGCCTGTGCCTCCCTCCCCCTGCCTGGGCTATTGGCACTCGCTGCTTGTACTCTGTCTTATTTCACTAAAATAATATAATTGTCTCCCGTATTATTGCTTGTAAAGCCATCTTCTGTCCGCAGGCGATGTGTGTGATCAATGTACTATCTAACAGAATCAATTCTTCCAGGAATACCTCGTGTTTGTGAAATGATCCCAGGCAGCTGCAGCAAAAGACAGGGCTGAAAGTGGGATCCTATGGTACTAGGATTAGTTTAGCGACTTGGGCCCTCCAGTTTGCACTGAATACTATGGCTCTTCGCCCATTTCTCATGTTGTTCACTCTGTGCGTGTGTGTATGTGTGTGCAAAAATAAGCTTCTCAGGGAATTCACATTCATATTGCCAGTTATGTGCATCATCCCTTGAACATCTTCTAAGCAGTTTATTCCACTTGTAACCGCTACAGTACCAGGCCCCTTGAGATGTTTTCAACTGTGCTGGAAATGGTAATAAATGTCATGTCATCTGTGGTGTAATATAAAACAGATATCTCGAATTTTACCAGAAAAAGAAATTTGTTCTTATCACTCCCGGCATGTTTGTTTTTTATTTGAATTTATCTGCAGTGTCATCACTGACACTGTTGAAATGGCAATTACCTCTATCTAATCTGTAAGATATATTGTATAACTTACAAATAAAATTGTTAACAATCAAGAAACTGATGTTACACTTAAGCAATTAAATGTGAAGGCCTTAAAAATTTCCCACTATTTCAACTTAAAAAAATAAAAAAAAATAATAGAGGACGTGCATTACAGTGGCGCTGCCGATCAGATCAAAACAGAATTTATCAATTAATTTCCCACTGACAATGCTGTCTCCAGAGTGCACAGCTCCTCTAACTACAACTAAACTGTGCTATCAAAAGCGAATTATAGGAGTAGATTGGGGAGAGTAATACACCACAAAAACTATTACAGATGGGAAACTATGAGCCTAGACCCCTCTGGAGGAGCAATCGGGGGTAAGGGAGGAGAGAATTAAGGAGTGGAATCAAGCCAAAGGGAACCAATTTGGCAGTGGAGCTTGTTAGCGATTGTCACTGGAAATCTCTGTGGTGGCACGGAGTCTAGCTTCCCACCAAAATCTCATGTTTTTGCAGACCTGCTGAGGTGGAAGCAAGCGAGCATTCATGCCACAAAAACAAGAAAAAAAAGGCTGAAGTCCTGCATCTGTTCAGAAGAAAAGACAATGACTGACATTTCAGGCATGTTGTTGTAATATGGTGTAAACAGCTGGCCGGGCCAAAAGCGGTATATGCGTTAATAGGTATGGTGAATTTTCCAGGAAGTACCATAGCTTATTGAGTTACTTCTGCATGCTAAAAAAAAAGAAAAGCAAAAGAAAAAATAATAAGGACACTTTATGCAAATTCAGGTGGGCCTCAGCCAATTGTCATTCAGTTGTTCAGTCTTGTGGTTTGATTCCATTTAGGGGAAAACAGCGAAGCCAAATTGTGTCTTTCGATAACATCGCTGCAGTGATTGAGTTATGCGTTATTGCATTTGTGCCTTGAGTTCAAGTCTGTTGCTCTGCAGTTGCAGCCTTTACCTGAGAACAGCTCCAGAAATCAGGTCCAAAATCCTTTCATTTCCTTTGGAAACCACATGTCATGTCCTATATTAGGTGGATAAAGGACGTATGTGCACCTTAGATCTGGCTAGAGATTTCCCCTCCACCCCATTCCTTTTCTTTCGCTTCCCCCTCCTCTCTTCTGTTTATTTCCCTGCTGTCTCTGCTTCATGTGTTTTGTTTTGTCTTTTCCCTGCTATCTCTTCTCTCTCTTGCACTCCCTCACTCTGTCCTCCTCGGTTCTGCATCAGCGTCCTCAGCCCATTCTTTGGGTAGCACAGGAAGTGAAACTGTAACACAGAGTTCACTGGTAATTGGCCACGGTCACGCTAACCAAACAGGAAGGAATCTGCAACTGATTAGAATTCTTCCTCCTGCAATAATACCCCCACCACCACCCCACCCACAGCCCCCTTTACCCCCCCACAGCCCCCAACAAAATTAATTACATTTGGGGGTCTATTCCCACTATTGGTTTTCCTGTTTTGAAGCTGCATTATAAAGGGACAAATCCCAAGACAAAACAGCCTAGCTAGTTTTTCAATTACAGAGAGAGACGGGCTAAGTTATAAAGGGCTGAGGAAGCACAGGCAGGCATCCATCTATCTATCTCCACATCCGGACAGGGAGTTTCTGGTCCGTCTGATCAGTCAGCAGCACAGACTGCTGAATAATCTCTCCGGTACTCGCTCGCACACACAGTGACCTCCCAATTCCTCCCACTCAGAGTAAGTGCTCCAAACAAATGTTCTCCTTTTATTTGTTCTGAGCAAGAGATTTTATTTTATGTGCAGTTAAAAAGGTGATAATTTGTAATCTGGAATAATACACACACACACACACACAAACAGCTAACAGTGTTGTTTGTAGAAACTCCTTAACAAGTTCAATGGAATTATTTGATTTGAAGTCTGAAAATTAAAAACACCAGAATTAAAATTCCCATTTTAAAAGTGCAGCATTTATGATTTATGACACTATTAACTCTCATCAGATCAGGTTTGATTTTTCACTTTTTTCACTGCTGTTGCAATATTACTGAAACCAACCAAGCTGTAATCCCAATAATGAAAACACTCACAAAGTTCAACATATTTTATTCCATCTACAGTATGATTAAAAATAAATAAATATGAAAATGTACATGTGTAAATCCATTATGAATTAAATGTTTAACCGTGACTTGAAATACCACAGGACTCCACGGCCCACGACTGTTAGCGTCCGTTCCCGGGTGAACGTGAACACTGCCCACCTGAAACCGCTTCGGTGTTGCATTCTGAACAAGTGGATTGCTCGATATGACATATTCATTTCACAAAAGAGGTTAAGCACAGAAGAACAGCAGGGTGCCACGGTGCACATGAAATGGCAAAAAAAATATACTATGGTACTGAGCGCCTTTCAAAATAAAATGAAAATAAATTTAAGGAGATACATTTTCATCTCATCTTCACAGAGGGAAACAGAGAGCCAGGGCTGCCTCAAAAATAAATGAATGCCTAACAATGTTTTTGATGTCCTATATTTAAATTTGTACGGTTACTTACATTACTCCTACTTGCCTGGTCTTGGAACTAATCCGATTGATATGGAAATGGGGTGCTCTGTTTCATGACAGAGTTGAGGAGAGAGGGAGAGAGAGAGAGAATTCCCAGGTTTGCTCCTACTCAAAATGTGCTGAAAACAGATTTTCACAATCCTGTGGCTTCATGGTATAGGTTATAGGGGATTACACAAACCACTTAAAGCTCTACAATGAGCTGCTCTTTTCAACCAAGAGAAAAAAAAAAACGAAAAAAAAAAAACAAGCACTTCATGCTGGACACATTGTCCACACTGGAGAGGAACAAATTCAATAAATATTGTCATTGTTTGGGGATCCATCCTTATAACTTATTAGATGCAGAAATTGAATTATTTTATAATTTTTAATTTTACAAATTTACTCAAGGGAAAGGTTTTTAAGTTATTTTGCGATAGTAATAAAAATAATCAGAAGAACTTTATTGTTTAAAGATAACATAAAACTTGCTATAATTATGTTGTAATTTACAAAACTCAGGAGAAGTGTGGCAAACAAAAATTATGTATGCAAAGCCTGAATTCAATGCATATATTAGAGGAAAAAGGGTAATATTTATTTTCAGCCCAGTCTGCAATATGTATAATTAATACATGTATAATACACCACTGAGAACCAGTCAGGTCAGTTCAGTTCAAGAGTTCACCTTCAAATTACACTGACTGGAGAGTTTTGCGTTTTAAATGTAGGCATTCTTTTAAAGAATAAAATTAATTATCTACATATTCCCTTTTGGTTCAGAGTTTTAGCACAACTTCAAAAAATGAAAGCTTTTTTTTTCCCCCACACTTTTAATGCACTGTTATAGAAATATTTTATATCTAATGTAAAGTAATAGCTTATTGAAAACGACCCAAAAAAATTGCTTTTCTACTGCAGCGCTATCTGAAGCCCAGCACCATAAATCACACATGTGGTATGCGGCTACTGTAACAGTACATTCTAACTGGTATCTCCAATCTTCCTGCTCTCTACCCAGGCACACTCTTATCTGTTGAAAACTCCTCTTTTTATCTTAAACAGCATTTAAAATCATCACTTACCAATTCCCTTCTTTAGCAAAGCACCCATTCGAGCGTGTGTTGTCTGTCATTGGGGTTGAAAATTGGGGAATGGGCTGGAAATTGGAACCATCGAGGATGCCGTCCTGGAAAAAGAGGAAATCAAAGTTAAATGAGATCATGCATGCCAAGAGAATGTTTAACCAAAGGGCAAAAAGGAAGCTGGAGATAACAGAGAAGAGAAAACCGCTTAATGTTGTGTTGCTGCAGTCTGCCCGGAGTCGTGCATGCTTTTGTGTGTGTGTGTGTGTGTGTGTGTGTGTGTGTGTGTCTGTTTGTAGAGGAGTGTCAGTTGTCAATATACATTTATGCAGTTACTTTATGCATCTACACATTTTAAGTAAATATATATACACACATATATATTCAATGACTTCTAACCCTTGTGTGCACATTTGCCTTCCTGCATGTGAACACGTGCGTGTATTTTCACAACAACGAACATTTTCGCTGAGCGTGCCCGTCCGCAGGTGTGCACACAGGTGATGATGAGCTGTGCAAAAGTTTATTATAATGCAGCGTCTGAAAAAAAATGTTTGAAGTGGTGCACCGCAAACACTTAATCTTGTGCCTGTGACTGCACTCTGTCCTGGCGATGCAGATTTCTCATGACAAGTTCACTTCAAAAGACTGGAAACCTGCCCCACCCAGTGCACCTAGGGTGAGATGATAGACAGGTGACTTTGTTTTAACACGAGAAGACAAGGGAGCATGTGGAGCGTAAACATATATGGTGAGTAGGAGGGTGGGGCGCGTGGGAGTGGGTCCTCTTAAGTCTTGCATTAGACACCCATCGAACACTTACAAACTATTACACAGATGGAAAAATACAAGTATTATTCACTTCAACCTTGAGATAAAGACGTTGCTAAACTGAGAGGAGCCGAACAAACAGCAGGGGTGTGTGCAAATAAAAAAAAAAAGGGAAATACTGGCGTGAACGTATGCACTCTTTACTGCTATCTATCATCAAAAGATAACAAAGGAAGCTATGAAACCATTTCAGTAAAATTACTGATTATCTGATGTTGGATTAAAATGACGTTTATCGCGAGAGCCATGGATCCTCTTTTATCTGACAGTGGCCTCTCTCAGCTGACATCTAATCTTTGCACCTTCTTCACTGACGGAATCGGGGGATCTCTGCGAGTCGTCCGCAACAGACAGGCCGGAATGGCGCATGCCTGGATCGTGTTTATTCAATTTAACTGAGCATTTATCCTCCCAGGTACTGTTGCCAGTCTATTCCCTGTGTGCGTAAGCTAAAGAAAGCAGAGCAATCATAAGAAAAAGAGAGATGACAGGAGCAAAGTTTCCAGTTCGTGAGCTGAGTTGAGAAGAGAGGAAAACATCCAGCCAGCCTGCACATGTCAAGGTCAGAGCAAACGTTCTTCCAAGGAATGAAGGAAGAGGTGGAGGAAGGAAAAAAAAAAGTTCTCGCTCACATGTACCTTCATGCGGCTGTGATGCGATTAAGAACAAAAGCCCTGTTAGGTCTCTTTGTAAAGTTCCATTTAATGAAAACTGTCTGACTGACAAAAACCTGACAAAGACTTGAGTAACTTTGCTCTGTCTTGGATGAGGTTCTTATAAACTAACCAAGTTTTAAAAAAAAAAAAAATAATAATAATAAAAAACTTGAAGTTGTCAATTTTACGCGTGGTGATGTCATGTGAACAGAATACCTGTGGGTGTGTGCCATCTTTTCACTGAATCATTTGGCTCTCTTCTTTATTTCTTAATTCTCGCTGCCATGAAACACTTCAGAAAGAATATCAACCCAGGAGCGATATTTTCTGCAAGCAAAAACTAGTTCAAAGACATTTTTTCCCCTCCCTCGCCCCCCTCTTCCTCCTCCTCCTCCCCCAACCCAATCCTCAACTTACTGTCCTGGCATCCAGTCAGTTTCCAATTTGCATTGACTTTTACAAGATCTTTTTTTTTTTTTTACTGACTTTGTTGCAGCAGTGAAGACCCCCAGGGGCCCAGTGGGTCATATAATTATTAGGTACAGAAAATGATAAGCATGTTTTAAAAGGGAAAATTAGGTTTAATTGTGGTGTACTGTTGCAATGAAGGCATGGACTCACAAAAGTCAAACTTATGAGACTTTTGCATTATTTAAACAATTTAAGCTAACCAATATGCGAGGAGTATGATTTCCAGTGACTCATGACGTTTCACTAATACTGCATAATTCAGGTAATCTTACCCATGTATTTTACAACATGACAGCCATCATATCTTGTTTTGTTTTGGGGGTTTTTTGCTGTTACTTTTTCCTCTTAGATACATTTATAAAGTCTTCTGCATGTTTTCTGCATGAGCACATACATCAGAGCAAGTGAAAAGGATGCAGACATTTTTTCTACCAATGTACTCACATTTTTGTAAGCATAAATATTATAATCAAGCATCACAGCTATTTTACAGTGATGTAAATATTCACGACTGTGTAATCTTCTACCTATTAATGGCGTAATCTTTAGGGGGATTTGCCAAAGCTGCCATACAATTCTGGTAACGTTAATACACACACACACACACAAGCCCACAATCCCTAAGTTTCACCTCACACCCTACAGTCCGTGACTGGTTATGTCAGGACCAATCAGAAAACCAGGCCAGAGACTGGAGATAGAAACGAATGTGTAAGGTGTCCTTGGAGTAACCAAAACAACCGCGAGTCCAATTTCCTCCTTTGTCACTTTTTGTAGGCTTTACACTCAACTGGAGCGCGAGCTGAGAAAAGAACGTGTTGTCGGCCTGACTGTAACGTTGGCAGTTCTCCTGCTCGTGTGCAAAGCTGACATCCAGCTTCCTGAGTGAAGTCATTTCCTCAGTAGACGTCTTGCACAAACAGTCTAATATCCAAAGGCCGGTGGGAAGGGGGCGTTCGGCGGGGGGGGGGGGGGGGGGGAACCCGCGGGGGGGGGGGGGGGGGGGGGGGGGAGGCAACTCGTCCTGGCGAGAAAAGAGTGACGGCAAAAGCTCACATTTAAATTGAGTTTCATCCCTTCGTCATTGAGCACAGATAAGAGATTCAGTAGCCATGGTTAACTGGGAAAATATTATGATAAATGGGCTTTATTACTGTTTTCCCCCATTATTCATGACAATAACAATACAGTGTTCTCTGATGGCATCGGTGCATGTGTCGGGCTGCATCGCTGACAAAAAAAGCAAGGGCGCTCATTATGGAAACGGTGCTGTGATGAATGTGGTAAAGCAACTCAAACTTAATCTAAACTGCATTACATGTTGTTTTGAATATACCTCGCTGATATGCCCATCTTTAATGTACTATCAAGTGCAGGGAGCCGAATTGCTTTAGTCTCCCAAATTCAGAGCGGCAGGGAGGAGAAGGGGAGAGAGAGAGAGAGAAAGAGGGGCTTTAAAATACTGTCTGTGAGAAATGCAAAATTTATGAATACCCCCCTCACAACTCAGCTTGATTTATGTGAAATAATAATACACTATTTAATGCTTAAACATAGCTAGGAGCGATCCCTGGCTATCAAGATGTACAATGGAGTAATGGGGCTGGAAGACAAATCACCTTGTGGACTTGTGATGCTTATTTAAAGGTGCTCAGGCAGATATATTAAACTATATGTAATTGTACACTAACTCTGTGCTGTAGGCAGAGGCGGCAAACACAGGAGGAGGCCAGTCATGATGCAGATGGAGTGGTGTAATCAATTTGACTCAAGTATCAGCATCCACAGCAGAGGGGAGAGAGAAGGGGAAGAAGGTGGTGGTGGTGCGGGGGGGCTGTTCGATCAGGGGTTTCACCTTTATTCATACATCTTGTGCATCCTGAACTTTTAAAGAAAGTGTCAAAACTTGTGAAAAAGATAAACAACACGATTAGGACTAAATAATAATTTTTAAAAGAAAAAACAGATTTTCAGCGTTAGCACTGTAAAAAAAATCCCACGTGCACCTGGGGGAGTGATAATAAACTAGAATTACAATCCGCACCGGAGCTTTCAGAGGCTGTAGTTGTGTCTAATTTAAGTTTTAGCGCGGGGCGTGTCGGCTTTAAAGAGGAAGACCGGGTTCAAACAGAGCTAGTGGTCACACCGGCTGTGATTTATGATTCACTGATTGCCTCATTTAATTAAAGTAAATGGCAAAAGCCCAAAGCCGGGCCAAATTGTCCTGATCTGATGAATTGGCCCCGTTTTACCACCAAAAGCATGTAGGGTAAATAAACAGGGTAATTACAATGGTAAATGAAGCCTCTGTGAGAGAACCGCGTGGGCTGCGGGTGGCTCACCCAGGATATACCGGGGAAGAACAACAGGCGTTTCCAGTAACTTTCTTTTATTGTCTCACCTCTGTCTCTAAAACCCAGTCATGCCAGAAAAGAAAAAAAAAACAAAAAACCACACTCTCAAGCACACAGACACCTACTAGGACATGCGCGCGCACTCTTGCTCACACTTTCAGCGACACGCAAACCGCAACTCTCTCCTCCCACCTCCATCCCGGTGCGTTCATGTACAATTATAGCTACGATGATCCACAGGTGTTGAATTCTTCTGGCAAGCCATAAAACATGATATGCATGATTTGTGCAGTCAGCCAGGTCTGTAATTTCATTCTCCTTTTCTTTCATTTTCCCTTCCTGGGCCACACGATCCATTTTCCTGCTTTATGAGAGTGCAGACACCCAGAGAGACTTTCAGGATGATTACATGCCCCATGCCATGGGGGGTCTGAGGAGCCAACACGCCAGCCTAAGAGCCGTGTCAAACCCGGGTGAAAACATCTATTTGAATAAAGCTATGAATATTTGAACTGCTTGAGGTGCGTTTCATTTATTCTCCTCGACATTAGCACGAGTAAAACTATCAACTTCCAGACAAGCTATGTTGGGCGCTTCTAATATATATAGTTTGGATCTACTTAAAAATTCAAAATAGACACGTATTATCCACTTTGTCCAGGTACGGAGCGTGCTGTCACAGCAGAAGCGCTGATTTAAGATCGGGACACATGCCCTTGTGGTCCTGTGAGTATCTGGCAAAAAAAAAAAGAAGAAGAAGAAGAAGAAAAAATCAAGGGTACCTCAGATGGCGCATGTATTTAAGCGGATATCTGTACACAGTCAGGCCTAGCGTCACAGTACGTGGGTTGGTCTGTTGGCAGAGAACTGCGATGTCCTCCAGGGAAAACTAAACAAACTCTCTCTGCTACTTTCACAGCGTTGCCTTAAACGTGATCAGGGTGAGAGGTAGTTCCTCTGCAGAGGACTTATCCAAACACACATGCACACATAGCACATGGATTATGTTTTAAACACACGCACACCTGGAGTATAAACGCCAAAGGAGGGAAGCTATAAATTGAGTTTGTACATATTAAAACTGAGTCATTATTATAATCCAATCCAAGTTTCACATATGAGCATTTCTAATATTACTATGAGGTTTACCGTGGCTTGCCGTTATCATAAACATAATTATAATATCTAAGTAAATAATGGCCTCTCGTGGATTTAGAATTAGGCTGTTAGCAAATGGGCGTACGAGCATAAACGACACAGAGAGGATTTTGCATACACCAATGTTCGGTTGTGTCTGCAAACCTGTCAGATGAGAGAGCTCCTCCAGCTTCAACCCATAAGTAAATAATATTCAGTCATAAAGCGCAGCATTAATCCCGGTGTGTGATTGACATTTCATATCTGTGACAATACTCCAAATAATTAAAAACGGAAATCTTGAAAGGTAATAGCTTCTCAAATCCATTAAGTAGTTAAAGGTTATGAGAAAAAACGGGATTATTGCTCACAGCCAAACTCCTAATTAAATGACACTACGTAATTTGTTTTGCAATCCCTTTCTCTTCATAAGCACAGTGCAGGTTAAATGAATGGGCAATGAAACATGTGTGTCATTTACCGTCACTCTGAGGAGACAAAAAACAATCTATCTGCACCCCCCACACTCCCCACCCCACCCCCACCTCTATTTTCTGTCTGTATGTATTAGAGCAAAAGCGAGTATGGTAGATTGGATAAGCAGACACACAATTCCTGGTAAATTGTTTGCTTAATTACTTTTTCATTCCTTTTCTTCTAAGCACACTTGCAAAGAGGGATGCTTCCCCCTCCTGGCTGCTCATAAGAAAGTCAGAGATTCCCCGGTCTCTTTTGCTTGCCTTCAGTGATCCCCGTTAACTCTCTTTTTACCGCTTATGACCTGTGTGTGTGGACAAATAAACCTAAAAACTGCGTGTGTGTTTGAATGTAACTGCAAAACCTGAAAATAAACACCGATGTTCAGTCTAAAGTTGTCTGTAGTGATGCTTCAATTTGATGTTTGACTTCTTGAAAGAAACGCGAGTTTAAAAAGTGGAAAAAGGGAGGGGTGTTTTTTGTTTTTTTGTGGGAACAGCTTCAAGGAGCAACCTGGTACACTAGAGGCTATAACTCTGGATCGACTGCCTGGGGACTTTTAATGCACGTCATTCTACTTTAAGTTGAGCCCTGTGTTTATTTTCTCTTCATTCTCAGCTCTCTAATAAAGGTTAAAATGTCAAAAAGAAAAAAAGTATACTCTTTACAAGAAAAATCAGACATTATTTCTAAATTGTATTCTAACAAATGCACGAGTATAAGGTACTGATATGACCCGCTTTAATGGGCCAAAGCCTGAACTTATTTTTGTGAAAGTTTATCTTCACCCAAACTTTCTGCAAAGTTCCCATCAACTCAAAGCAACTTGTAACTAAAATTACTCTTGTTACACAAAACAGCTATGTTCGTTATGATTGGACGAGTGGACATAAACAAGATTTTGGGACTTTTTTTTTTTTTACTAATTCATCATCATAACCATTGCTGTTTTTTTTGTTTTTTACAAAACAGATAAATCCTACAACTCTCGGAGTTGTTGCTTTAACGTGCTCACTGGATGTAAGCTGACACTCTGTCCCTCTGATGGTGCAGGCTCATTAAACGGAGATTCTAAGAGATCCGACACACCGTGCCCCTCTTGCCCTCCGATGACAGAGAACAGATGAGCTGAATTTGAAAGATCCACAGCCACCGTGAACCAGTCTGGCCGATTTGCCTCTGCACTCTGGCAGGGAGGATAGAAGATGGAGTGGTGGTGGTGGTGGTGGGGAGGGTGGGAGAAGAAAAAAATGTAAGAGCAGCAAGCCTAGCAGATCAAAGAAAATAACATGGGAGAGGATATGAGTGCTTTGAGAAGTAATATAGGCGAGATAGCATCTGTTTTCCGTAGCATGCAGGAGGCTTGAGACAAGCCCAGGAAAAAGACAACGGAGAGCGAGTGCACTTTAGCTGAGGATAAGACCAAACACAAATGGGTTATTAAGAAGCCCTCAATGTAATATCTGGCTGACATTAAAGTGTCTCTTTTGAAATGATCCACGGCTGGGGAGAGGGGCTTTTTTTTATGACACTGACGGTGAATAATAAATAAAACGAAGCACCATTTAAGGGCAGGGTGTTTATATGAGATGTATTTTCTTGAAAAAAAATGTTTTTTAAAAATGTCATCATTTGAACACTTCTGGACAGCTCAATGTAGCTCAATAAGATATTTTAGGAGCAAAAAGTTCTAAAAGAAACACTTTAAGAGTCTATTAATTATTAAAATGGACATTTTTAGCCTTCCCTAGCCCCACCTCTGTAATTAACTTTTCATCGTGTGCTTTATCGGGTGTTCGCTGTATCCATGCAAAACAGTAAACACTCGTAACCCCGTCCGAAAAAAAGAAAACTGGTGTTTACCATCGTTTAGGAGAAACTCTGTGACCCAGTTGTCTAGTCTAATTTCTATGGTCGATTTACAATATTAAAACCATTCATAGGTCGCACTCCCACATGAGCCTCCTGAAGATCGAATAATGTCCTTCCTGATCTGTACTGCAAGAGGCCATATTGGATCCAGATTTCACTAGTTCAAAAGTCATTTCACCCCCCTCCTCCCTCTCTCCCTGCTTTATTCCTCTGTCTCTCTCAAGCCTTCCCATTGCCTGCTTTATTTATTGCGGGTCCAGTGGTGTGGTACAAAGCCATTACCCGCGCATATGTACCTTTTTGAATAATCAATAAATAATTATTTTATTATTTAATAGGATCGTATGGGAAAAGGAAATGGGTTTTATTACATAAATCCATCATGCGAGATGAATGGCTGCACTTGTAAAGTTGGACAGGGGGGAAGGAAAAGTGGTTGGACAGGCCTTCGCCTGTGCTCGACAACTGTGCATTGCTGAGTACTTTTCTCCATGCCAGGTTGTAAATATGACATTTTTGTCTCTGTGGGACTGTCGATTGGAGTGCGCAGGGAATGGGATTGTAAATTCAGGGAGATTAATTAACCTTTTACATTTGCGATTCAGCCCTGCATCTTTTTCTGTATATTGTGACCCCTGTGAGCAGAGAGGTGAGAGACCTGGCCGCAGACAGCCCAGGGAGTGTCGACGGCTCATTCCAAATGAGTTATTAACAGAATTTTTTGAAAAGATGGAAAAATTGTAGCCCGGCCATTTAGTGTCATAAAGGCTGGGTTGGCGAGGCGGCAGGGGCCTCCCAGGGACAGGAGGCAATACCATTACAATCAAATCTGAGATGGAAGAGGGATTGAGCTGTCCATTCTGAATTTTTATATTGTCGGAGGGCTGGGGAGGAAATAATGCCATCCTGGAGTGTATTAACCTCTGGCTGGGGAAGGAGGACAGGGGGAGTGAGAGAGAGGGAGAGAGAGAGAGAGAGAGAAAGGCAGAGGGAAGGATTTGAGATTGGACAGCAGGGAGAAAGGAAGGCTAGATGAGGGAGGAGGGAAATGAGGGGGCAAAAAGAGAGCTTCATGCCTTGTGCCGGGGAAGCCAAAGAGGGAGAGGCAGGGATATGAGATGGCCAAGAGACAGAGCCAGAACAGAAGAGGTTGAGGAGGGAATAATGCAATAAGGGGAGGGAAGAGCAAAAGAACTGTGACGCAGAGGAAAGCTTATATGAACATGAAAGCACGGTGAAGGGAGAGAAGAGCTGATGGGAAAATATACAAGGATAAAGGTGGAAGAATGTTGGAATGATGGAAAGAGGAAATGTAGAAAGTCAGGGAAAAAATGTTGTTGTGGACAATAGAGAATGATTTGCCTTGTGAAGCTGTCCTGCACAGTAACAATACTCATATGACACCTAAACATCAGAATGATTATTAAGCAGCTTCTGCTATTTCATCAATAACTGGCCAGCACTGCTACAGCCTCAGTATCTCCACCGTTGATACTTGAACTCCATCAAAAACAAACTTAATTAGTCCAGAAAGATAGCAGAAAAATGTTTCTACAGTAAAATATCAACTAAAGTAGCAATAGTGAAAGTGTTGATGGCAGTGAGATATAAATTATGGATGACATGTGATCTAAAAGTCCTGTGACTTTTCTTATAAACAGCATAAACACGTCAACTTGAGGATGAAGTTTCAGAGATCCATCCAAGAGGATGAAGAGTTGCCAGGTGTTGAGGGGCAATTATGACGGGTTGGGGAAAACTACTATGCTCTTTTGTAATGCTTTTTAAATGGGCACAGTATGGAAAACAGCAAACACCATGGTTCAAGTCACTTCTACTAAACGCTTTCCCTCAGACAGCTCAAGACATTATGAAAGAGCTCTGCCTCCACAGACTGACCCCTGGGGACAAATGCTGAACATGTTCCCTGATCTGATGCACCTTTAATGCCTTAACTGGAGACCGAATTCCCCCCACCAGCGATGGTCCACTACATGCACTTTGGATCTGATTGATACCTTCCCACAGAAGCTGATGTTTGCCCTCACGAGCTTGCACAGCTGTATGAAGCTGTCCGAACTAAACCTCCAGGGAGCGATGCAGGTGCAGGAACGCTGGAAGAAATGTACAAGGAAATAACCTTGAAGGTGATAGGGGACAAACTGAAATTATACTTAAAAAATTATAATAAAATATTAACCTAGTAATTCTGCCATCTAACTGCAATATTGGATGCAAAAAAGTTTTTAAAAAATTTTAAAGTTAAAGCTAGCAAAGTTAGGGGTGCAACACAGCATGATATCAAAATAATAAAACACCCCTAAAATATATTTGAGTAATAATGATTAGACCACAAATGCTGGCTGACTTCAACTTTATATCTGTGCATGAATTTCAAAATAATAGTTTTATCATAAAGATATATTCTTAAAATTGAAAGTAAAATGAAAACTGACACCTCACACTGTCACTCAGCAAGATTAACCAGAAGAGCATGTGTGTGTATCTGATGATGTGGACAGCGACAGAAACAGTACCCTACCTACTCATGATGAGCTCCTCTACCCAGGTAAGCTAGCGCATTACAGCCCGTCCGGTTTTTGTCGAAATAAATGCAGCTAATAATTCACTTCTGTTGTGTTTGTGCCGAACCGACACTACGACACCGACCAGTACATTTTTTTTTATTATTATTTTTTACGGAGGCTAAAAACGTGAAACAAGCCACCTGCAGAAGCAGTGCGTGTCTTAGCTGACCAATAGCGTCGCAGTTCAGAGTTCGGGGCCGAGCGGAAGTTGTTGGCTGCTTCTAGCCTGCCATCCCTGCAAGTGCATGTAGCCTTTAGCGGGTTAGCACGCTTCTAAGCGCCTTTTTGGCCTTTTTGTTTCTGAGGACCAAAAACGTGAAAATGTTCGGAGTGTGCAAAAGATGAAGCCGGGCGAGTCGAGGGGAATGATTTTCACCGGTGTTGCCTCTGAAACTGGGGATAAGCGCACGTAAAGACACCCGGAAGTGTTGGTGAAGGTAACGAGCTTGCTATTGTAGCTTACTCTGGGTGAATGATAAAGCTATGTCAGGTGTGAAATGCGTGGCTAACAGCAAACGTGTGGTAAGATGACGTTAATACCTAGGTCTTTAGATGGTTAATCGTTGCTGTCTGATCAAATGACAGCCTCCATTCAGTATTCGGGGCGTTAGAAACGGGTCGCCTCGTAGCTTCGCCACTGTTACCGGCTGTTTAAACAGTGGTAAGAACAGTCCCTTTTTATGATGTTTTTTCATTTAGCACAGCTGTAATGTGGTGGATGCTTGAGTGAATGTTATTCAGTGGTTTTTCTCATGGCAGAATATCACTGACCACAACTGAGTGAATCTGAATAAAAGCAGTGATCACTAGCATAGCTTAGACTGAAATTCATAGTTTAGAATGAAAAAATGAAAAGAAGTCCTTAAAAGCTTATGGGGAATCAGTGACATTAATCTGTGCATGCATAATAACGACTGTGCCTCCAGTATCAAAAATACTGCATCACTTAAACCTCACCCGGTGTTTTCGCTTAAGTGTTTATTTAAGATCTCTTGTTTCTTTGGACTGCCTGCAAGGACAGTTTGCATACTCAAATAATAGAGAATATGGCTTCATTTAGTCGTCTCATTTCAGCACCGTTCCCTTGGTGTAACGTGTTCAACAGGTCTTTCTCTTGATGGCACTGCCACTCTAGTTATTCTTTTTACTGTCATCATAAAAATGACCCAGTGAATGGTCACCATCTCTTACACGAGGTGATGAAAACTCAGCTCCAGGCATAGTTTTCCACACCATCCTTCATTTTCTACTTTGCAATATTAGGTTAGCCTGCCTAATGCTAGTTTCTCAACTGCATGCAGTTTGAAGGGTGTATCAATCTGCATTTCGTATACACAGTCATGATGAAATGCCTCTCTGAGCTCTTTCCCTATCTTCTTATCAAAGCTGCAGTCTGTGCTTTATGCCGAAGCATCATAAAGGAGGAGCATCAAATCTTTCTTTATGTCCCCACAGCTTCCAGCAGCCGTTGACACAATGAGTGCCAAATATGGCCTAGTGGGCTACAACAGTTCACGGAAGCACATTTCAATCTCCATCCCCTCGTCTACAGAGGTGATGTCACCTCATATAAAGTCTGTGGAGGAGCTGAGGGTCCTGGGGATCAACCTGAGCAGCTTAAGTGCACCCACACAGTTCTTTATTTGTGTGGCTGGAGTCTTCCTCTTTTACCTCGTGTATGGATACTTACAGGTAACGGGGATGGGGGGGGCAGCCCCACACACACACACACACACGTTATAGTAATACAATAAAAATGTAGTAATTACATATGTTATTCAGAGTGATAACATGTGAATATATTGATTAAATAAAACTGAGACGAGGCTGTTAAGGGTGCTTTGACGTGTCTTTGTATTCGTTCCTCAATATAGGAGTTAATATTTTCTGTGGAAGGATTCAAGCCTTTTGGTTGGTACCTCACTCTGGTCCAGTTTGGCTTCTACTCCATGTTTGGATTAGTAGAGCTTCAGCTCACACAGGACAAACGCAGAAGGTATGATAACAGATGATGCTTTGCTCCCAGAAGACACCCTTTACTGTAAAACACATTTTGTGTCTGAGTTTTTCTTCCTTGTTTTCTAATATTTCATCTCCTCCAGGATACCAGGGAAGACCTATATGATCATAGCATTTTTAACAGTGGGAACTATGGGCCTGTCAAATACCTCTTTGGGCTACTTGAACTACCCTACACAGGTCATCTTCAAGTGCTGTAAACTCATCCCAGTCATGATTGGAGGAGTGTTTATACAAGGTCAGCTTCCTATGTTGATACATATTTACAGTGTACACATTGTGTGTATTTTGGTTCCTGCTCTATAAAGTCTTCATTCTTGCTACTGTATGCTCATCTGTATTGCAGCTCTCTGTAGACTGTAATCCTCTGCCTTTCTCATTGTGAAATAATTTGAGCTGCATCTGGGATTTCCTGTGTGTGGTTAGAAGTTGTCCTGTGTTTTGTACACTGCTCAACAAATTAAAGGAACTATTTTTTTTGCATTTGGCTAGAGTCGGTATCACTACTGATAGCATGAGGCGATACCTGGGCCCTACAGAGGTTGTACAGGTAGTCCAACTCCTCCAGGATGACACTTCAATACATGCGATTGCCACAAGGTTTGTTGTGCCTCCCAGCACAGTCTCAAAAGCATGGAGGAGACAGTTACTTTAGGAGAACTGAACATGACCATAGAATATACTTAACCCATCAGCTGAACTGGTATCTGTTCCTTTGTGCAGGATGTGCAGAGCTACAAAAAGTGACCTCCAGACTGGTGTGACCAAATAATCATAAACAAATTTCATGAGGGTGGCCTGAGGGCCTGACATCCTCCAGTAGGCACTGTGCTCACTGTCTGGCACCATGGCACCCTATTAACATTTGTCATTGAATACCAGAATTGGTCCACCACTGGCACTCTGTGCTTTTCACAGATGAGAGCAGATTCACCTTGAGTACATGTGACAAACATGAAAGGGTCTGGAGAAGCTGTGGAGAACGTTACGCTGCCTGTAACGACTGGTTTGGTGGTGGGTCAGTGATGGTCTGCGGAGGCAAATCCATAGAGGGACGCACAGACATCTACAGGCTAGTGAGCAGCACCCTGGCTGCCATTAGGTATCAGGATAAAATCCTTGGACTGTTATTAGATTCTGTGTTGGTGCAGTGGGTCCTTTGGTCCTCCCGGTGCACAACAATGCCTGGCCTCATGCAGTGAGAATTTATAGGCAGGTCCTGGAGGAGTAAGTAAGTGATAACACTGACGAAACTCACCTGACCTAAATCCAAGAGAACACCTCTGGGACATTATGTTTCGGTCCATCTTACGCCACCAGGTTGCACCTGAGATTGTCCAGGAGCTCAGTGATGCACTGGTTCAGATCTGGGAGGAGATCCCACAGGACACCATCCTTCATCTCCATTAGGAGCATTCCCCTGATATTGTCAGGGATGCAAACAAGCACATGGGGGCTACAAACTGCGTTGATCATTTTCTTTCCCATCAAATGATGTGGCATCCTTTTATTCCTAACGCATTATCCAGTCCTATCGGTATTATTTTTTCCCCCATTGGGATTTGGTTTGTTTTCGAAGTGTTCCTTTAACATCTGTGAGTAGTGTATTTATTTAGTGTGGCATTTGTCTTTTGGGTTGTGGGTTTTGTTTTGTTTTTCCTCCCCCATGCATCCATCCTGGATGACTGTTACTCCAGCAGTCTAAGCAGAGATATCCACACCTTCCTCTCCCCAGCGCTTTCTGTAGCACATCAGCTGGAGGAAGTGGTGGGGGAACACCAGAGCGTCCCAAGCCAGTCACTTTCCTTAGTGTACCGTGGGTCTGCCCAGCGGGTAACAGCAGAGGCAGTGATGGCCTAAAGTCCAGCTTATTTTAGTCCTGATCACATTAATTATAAACATGAATTCTTGGTGTAACCCCTACGTTTGCCTTTTATGTAACATCATAAAGAGCCAAGAGTTAAAAAAAAAAAAAAAAAAAAAAAAAAAAATCTTTTTTTTTTTTTTTTTAATATTTTAAATAAGAAAAAAAAAAAAAAAAAAAATATATA